>OX235264.1:42689146-42919649 GCA_944472135.2 Trichobilharzia regenti | reverse complement strand
CTGCAAAGTTTGGGCTACCGATATTCATGCTGAAAATTCCATACTGTACCAAAAATACAGTGTGGAATCAAGCTGTAATCAAAAATAAAAAAAAAAAATAAAAATACAAATAAATAAATTGACATATTTCTTATCATATTCTTTGCAATAAAATTAGTGTTACCATGGAAACTAAGTGATTTGATTTGGTAGAAGAAGAAGAAGGGGAAGGTGGAGGAAGACAATAACATGACAAATGTTAGAGTGAAACTTGGGTACATTTGATGTTATTCTCTATCACATATTGATAATTGAAACCTTTAGCTTAAGCGATGGCTGACTTATTATTAATGCTGCTAATGCACACACTCTCGTGCAGAAGACAGTTGGACAGGATTTCATTCAACCGACTGTAAATACTCTTGTAGGAGAGA
This sequence comes from Trichobilharzia regenti, assembly GCA_944472135.2. Classification (NCBI taxonomy): domain Eukaryota; kingdom Metazoa; phylum Platyhelminthes; class Trematoda; order Strigeidida; family Schistosomatidae; genus Trichobilharzia; species Trichobilharzia regenti. The sequence goes on along the minus strand of OX235264.1, from coordinate 42,919,236 downwards.
GTAGCTTGGTCTTTCTTGTATATTTTTATTTATTAAGTGAGTTGTTTTCAGAAGTGGTAGAAAACGATGCATTTTGCTTTAGTTTTCTCAGATAACAATCACTTCAATTTGACCTTATTTGATGATTCATCGTGAATTAGGACTTTAAGTGTTTACAGATGAGATGGTTTAGCGTCACTGAAGTTTATTTAGTGAAGATTTTTAGGTGAATATATGGACATTCCTTTTAATGCGTTACGGGCAGATGTGAGTGGATTCATGTAGGAACAATCATACTGACTGGCTGCAGTTAGAGAACCACTGGAAACCACCAGGGAGCACTGGACAGCTGGCTCTTCTTTTCAGTATTCATCCGCAGTATGCAGACATGACCTACTGACAAGGGTCGAATCTAGTTTAAAAGTCAAGCTCGTTATCCATTCAGCCACATGGACGGATATCATTGGCCCATCACTTCCAATTTCTGCCAGTCGTTGATATAAATGATGCCACCGCCAGCCAATCTCATCGTGAGCATCTTCCTCATGACCAAGTTGATGGATCCTACTGATCACGCCTCACCATTGGAATTTCAGTTAATTTTATTCCTCAGGCAGTCACTAGCGAGACACAGAATCATTTTCAAACGTTACTTCGTCGGAATTGGATTGATTTCAAGTCTGGCCACGAATGACCTCAGTTATAGTGACGCAGAAGTGCAGTGTTCAAGTTGCCACACTTTACAGCAGTACAGATATCGAAGTGACAAAAAGTAAGATAATACTGAAATAAGTAAAGAGGAAACTGTTTTAGAGGAAAGAAATGATTACTGCTTTAATAATAAGAAGCAGACATCATGTTTGCTCTAATATGATGATTTTTACGCATATCAGTTACTCATTTCTATGATTATGAAGCCATCTCTTGTCAGCCTATGCAAAATGACGACTTCCTCTGAAGTCAAACATGTGTAACCAATACGGAGCTTCCACGATTTTGCAATGGTTCATTTGAAAAAAAGGTCAGTGTGCGAAATTCTATCCTCATATATAGCTGTGAGACATAACTTTGAAAGTAGAAGATATGAAAAGGCTGGGTGCTGTTGATCACAGTTGTACTTATTCCATCTCCCATATTAAGTGTCATAATATGGTGAGTAGTATTGAGGTTAGACATTGAGTGCTAGGCAAGAGGGTTAAGTCAATCGATGAGATTATGACGGTAAATCGATCGAGTTGTCTGAGACATGCGTTACACTTGCTGAGTCACCGCCTTCTTCGATGAGCAATGTTAATCAACAGAGAATTAATCTGGAAAGAGTTAGAGGTGGTCAAACTGAGACTGATGTCAATCCACCAAGCCTTTGACAGTTTATTCGAGCAACGTAGGAGGGTGTTGACTGCATGGTTGAGGTTTGTGCAATGATCTATGGTGAAACTAAGTTAGTCAATCAGTCGATCTGCAAACAGTCTTGAATGCTGAGTTGAAACTCGACATCGACCTACTTTTCAGTTAAATTAATTCGCCATCATGAATTACTGACACAAACAGAACTAGCTTTCGTGAACTCCTTAACCGCAACACGCTTCAAATATTCTACTACTTTCTTGCAATTTTATTTTACGCAAAAGTTGATTTCGGTATTTCTGTAAAACTCTGAACTAGCTGTGACAGTTTACTGAAGTGCAAATCACCATCATTCTTCTGTCTCTTATATATTTATCATGAAATTGATAGATTTGTTGTGACAATGCATACAGAAATACACGACTTTACATAAAGACCATGTCACAAGAAGAATTGGGAACAGGCTGCCGCAGACTTTTATCAGTAACTGACTTATATGGCTCCGTACCGAATATCAGATGGCCGTCTAGCTATGAAGGATAATCATTAAGGAATTCTGATAGAAAGAAAGGGAGAAGGAATGAACACATGCTGAGGAAACCACCGAGTGGTTTTGTGCTCCAGGCTTGTTTTTAACTGGAGCTAAATGGGAAATGATGAGTTAGGTGTAAGTTAGCCCATGAATGACATTAAAGAAGATCGTGTGATAGGGAGATGAGAGCTTATTGGTAATCGTATTATCAACTAAAAGATGACTGTCGAAAACAGAGTTAAATGAAGATGTCGCTTTGAAACTCTATGTTCCACTCGTAAACTGACACTACTGTTGGGAGTATATATTTTATTCTGACGATTTAGACTTATCTATCACCTTCACAGTAGTATTACTAGTTAATAGTAGATAATCTTCTTTCGAGTGCTCGACTATATTCAGCTTATGCCTTAAAAGATGTTTACAGAGCATATTATCTAATGTTGTGCGGTTAGGTGAGAAATGACAAGGCAGAGTGTATACTATGACAAATTTCAGACGTAATCCACTTAGGAGTAGAACATCCTTAGTGTTGATATTCAAATACGTGTGAGAGGAAAGCAATTCACTCAACCAGCAAAAACCCTCTTTGTCTTCGACCTATCGTGTTTTACTTTCTTTTGTTTCATCAAAACGAAACTAATGATGTTAATAGTCGGATACAAAGTAAATAGGATTATTATTATTATTCTAAATATTGTCACTATTATCGAAAAGAAATGGCGACTACAATAGTGGTAATAGTAATAGGGATACTAATGGAATAATGGACAGTAGCGATGATAGTAGACTGTGAATAGAAATCATAAAAAGGAAGTGCTTTTTCTTTTCGATTCCATTGACTTCTTCTCATTCTATTGCAATTTCATCACATTCTGATTCAAATCATTCTGACTAGCTGACAGATTGAGGCAATGTAGTAAACCGTCTGATTCATTCAGACAATTGCATTTCGATTGTTGATGTATATCTGAAATAGCTGATGATGCTGTGTGGCGCTGGAGAGTTCCTTCTCATTCCAGAACGGCATCATATCCTGTTTAATTTGTTGAAGATCTCTGTCACTTGTAGTAGTATAAGTCACCAAATGAATTTATTCCGTGTTATCTATATTGTTGGTGGCTCAGTGGAACAATGATTGCCAGAGACACGGGAGATCCCAGAACGATTTCTGGCCAGTGAACTCATAAACATCATTTAATTCACTAGACGTTAACAGGCCTGAATTACATATAAGACTAGTCATAGGCCTGGTAACACCAGCCCGTTAAAATATCACTGACACTGTACCTCCACAAGCTTGAAGTCCAATGTTTCACTCGGAAAACAAGGAATGCTAAAGAAAGCTTCACACGTTTTGCAGAAATCTGTGTTTTCAATGTATCAATTATAACTTTCCTCACAGTTCCATAGTAGGAGTTGTGTAGTTAACAGTGCTGTATCAATAATAGATATGTTAAACAAACTAAGGTGTCAATATATATCAGGATACTAATTGTCCACTTCTTGAGTACCGAATGGAACGTAGACATGTGTTATACCCTCCACAGCAAATATTATATCCTTCTACCCTTATTCCTGAATATTTTTCATCTAAGCAATAGAATATTGGCTGATTATCTACACTGCCAGAGTTCCCTGCTGTTTATTCTTCTTGCTTATTCATCTGATGTTTACTGTCGACCCAATGTGTGCAGCTGTTGACAGTCTGGAAGTCTACAGAAAGCAGTTGGAATGCCTGTCCTGACACATATGTCCACTCTGACTGTCTTCATTTAAACGTCGAAAGTTAAGATATTATTTGCAACCTTAAATAATGAGGATCTCCATACGATGATTTCTGACTATTGTTCTACTCTCTTCTCTCCCCTATTCGGTCCTGTTTGCCATTGACATTCTCATGCATGCTGCATGTAGATGAGACGATGCTGCTCAGATGAAGTAAATGGAGGAAACACAATCGTAGATTTCTTCCAATAATGGTGATCAGTGCGTGTTGTCTTCTCCATTTTCACAAGGAATTCTGGCTTCACTGTCTGCCTCTCCTGGCATCCTTCTGAACTGAGCTTCCAAATCTTCAAGTTTCTTAGGCACGAGATATAAATCATAAGTCTGTCATTATTGTTATTTAAGTGATGATTTCAAAATATTACAGCCTACACTCTCACCATTCTATGTAAACTAACCAAAATCCAAATTTCGAATTTATTCGCTTTAAAATGGAACATAACTCTACATGTGTGCACTTGATCTTCGGCAACTCAGTGTATTGGCACCTGGATGTGTATGAACTAATTCTTAGTGTTTGGTGAAGTGACTTTCGGCACTGAATGGATAATTATTAGAAACTGGTTAAAACTAGCTCGATACTTTTATTATTATTGTTGTTATGCTTGATTCTTTCTATTTGACGGGTCCCACTAACTTAGATTTACATGAATATATCTTTAGATATGATTCGGTAAAAGGGACAAGTCTGGTGATGCAAATAACGACAATTACAATAATAATAACAGACTTGACGGCTACAGAGATACAAAAGTTATGCAAGCCGGCATACTTCTCAGGAGTCACTCAATATCGATGAAATATCCTTCTGATGAATTCAGTTCCCAGTAACAGCCAACTGATATTAATATTTTATTAAGCTGCATGTTAATTCTGTTATTGCCTTGGATGCATAGTCAGTGAAAGTCTTAAACAGGAATGTGGGTTTCAGTGCAGAATCAATGATGCAGTATGTTTAACTTCTCAGGTGATCAAATATGGACGGTGGTCCACTTTGCCACCAAGCTAATTAGGTCATCAGTGACACTTATAAAATATATTTTGTGGAAAGACTGTGTCGTCTCTGTGCATTCATCAATGTTGTTCGTAGATCTAATCTCATGATGGTGGATTGTTCATTCAACTGATCACTAGGCTTGGTAACGCTTAGCCAGTGGTAATGATGATCACTTTGACTAAAATCAGTCACCAGTGTTTCAACCGTGACGCGAAATTATTGTGAGCAAATATGATGTACAGCTGAAAGCAATTATACCCAGTGGAATAGTATGAATAGACTTTGTAATTCACTTCGACCAACACGTACTTGGTGTCGCGTAATGATCTCCGATGTTATTCCTTCTCTTTTCTCACTTTCTGCTTATCGGAGCTTGTTACTAGCCACTTACTTATTGACAGATAAAGTATGTGAGAAGCAATTGATTTCAGGCGGAATGTTTAGTAGAAATTTTAGCACCTGATGATCTGATAAACGACTAAAACAGCATCAGTTGAGGTGGAGGGAGGCAGAGACGTGAAATAGAGCCAGACAACAACTTATTGTCCCACTAACGAATATCCAGTAGGGAATGAAGGTTGACCGGATATACACGGTGATGATCATTGAGTGACACCACACACTGTTCCACTCCTCGAATGCAACCTGAACGATCAGCGACAAACATGGGTTTGGTATGATGACAAAATGGAAAATATAATGTGAAGATGAATCGAATGCTCGCGTGAAGTAGTGAAGCTGGATAGAATTTCAGGAAGTCAATCGTATGGAAATTATATGTTCCAACGTTGGTCAGTGTTCCACTCGAGGAGGCAAGCAATGAATGAATTGTGTTTTTGGTGATGATGATAAACATTTGAAGTTTGATTGTTATTGACTGCAATTCTATTGGATAGTTGAAAGTTTCAGAGAATGAGTGCTGACGAGTTAGTCGTAGACAGTCTTACACTGCTCATTTTTGTTCTGCTTATCAATCATCAGAATGACGACGTGAGAAAATTGAGAGACATTTACTCAGTGATACAAACAAATGAAAATCACGAGTGAGATCAGACACACACAAGTCTGATTAATATGGCCACATATTTCGTGAGTGAAACTGACTGAAAACTATTGAGTGTTCACTAAGTGTCTCATCTGTCCACGAGGGCGGATATCAGAGGACCAAGTTTATCTGGTGTCACAATAGTGATACTAGTTGATGCCTTGTTTACAGCAAGTCGTCTATACATTGTGATTGGTTTGTACATAGTGGGACTATCAATCTGATTGTAGGCAAGCAGAAATTCACCGAATCATCTATTTTGTTATTTTTGAGCCACCATGAACATAATTGCATGGCGGCTTGCAAAAAATGCAAAACCAAAATACTTCGTGATTATTGAAGGAACCAGTGATTACCTGTAGTAAAACCAACTACCATACCACAAATGTCCATTTTGCAAAAATGATACAAAATCACGAGAAAATACAATTACAACATGAAATTCGTCATTTTTAGAAGAATGCTATCACAAAATCTTGCATCTCACTTTCTTAACTACAATATATACCGATCTGACTGTTTCGCATACGCACACGCACTATGCTACTTATATAGGTGAATTAAGCGACCAAGAATATCATTCGAATATCATCATTCGTGAATCACGTTATGCACTATAGTTTTGTTTACAGTGTCCTCACTCACCAATTACAACAGTTCACGCATTTTATGCTCATCGCTTAGTGTGATCGTGTACCAGAATTTAGGAAAGGCAATTGCATATTAGTTTGTTTATTAGACGTATCACTGTGTTTTCGAATCTCCACTTTTCGAGTGTTTATTTGCACGAATTTGACTGAATACCGATTTGGTCACGATCAGAGATGAAATGGAATACCGCTAAAATTCAGGGCGTATTTTGATAGCTGTTTCTTTTTTGTTTGTCTCTATGCAGAAATACATACAAATCAGGGCTCTAACTCAGGATCTTCTGATTACGAAGAGAGCTGTCAGGCCATTCTACCTTGGAGATCCAATCCAGTGGTCAAGGAATTCCGAATTCCGACGATTCCAGATTTTAACATCAAGACCACCACGTAATGTTGATAGTGAGTATCCGATCACTGACTTTTAGTCTGAGACTAGGAGGAACCTTGGCCCGGTACTCCCTAGTTTTCGAATGATTCCGTGAATGATTTCACCTTCGTGATCAAACCTGAAATCCCTTCCCAGTTGAATTGTATGTAAAGGAATATTTTTATGATGTTCATCGAATACTTTTAGAGAAGAAAAATTGACAAGGAAAGAATTTAAAATTCTCACATGAAACAAAATTAGTGACTGACTGACTCCCTGATTGTTGTAAACCGGTGGGTGAGAAATACACACGAGTCGACATATAAGTGAGACACAAACGAAAAATAATCAACCATGATGGCAGCAAGAGCAATGGGAAAAAGAAGAAATGCTTCTCTGGGTAAAACCGTATCACAAAACTATGATCAAGTTATTCCAATAACTTTGCTTAGCCAAGCAGAAATTTTCTTCATCTCAACTGTCTTGTCTTGCAAGTTTATCATCCTTCCCTATGTGATCAGTTTTCACATCAGCAAATTGTGAATTGAGATCAAACTAACTAGATTGTCTACAAATATTTAAGCGACACTTTAGTTGTCGGACTTTCGTCATGTCTCCACATTATAGAGGGAGAGGTTATTGAAAAAAACAGTGAAAATTGGATAGCTGCTTCCTCATCATCAGTGTATGTATACTCATGACTCCGCCTGAAATCAAGATCGGGACCCTCACTTTACCAGATTAACTTCACAACGAGTGATTGGTGATTTACAGGTACATTCTGTTTTAGAGCTCAAAAGAGATTGAAACACACATTCTGAATTCCACGAGAAGTCACGACTAATTAAATAACGTCATTTGATTCCCCAAACTTTGTGGTCTTCAGCTTGATATTGCATATTTGGAGGCATTCGACAGTGAGCCCTAAAGAAATGTACAAGTAGCCTTGTTACTACAAACTTCGGTGAAGTAATTAAACATTATCTATTAGTCGGATAATAACTTGTTAACATCGGGAATCCACTTCTAAATTGCCATAGTTATTCGTGCAATATGTGTCAGTGAATTCATAGGTGACCAAAGATAGCGAAGAATTATGGCAGATTTTAAATACAGGTGTTATGTATCTAAGTGAATGTAAAGTTTAACTATGAATTATGAATTTTGAGTTTTTTGTTCCATGTTCCAGTTCATTTATCTTCATTTAGGTATTTCACCATGATGATTTAGAAAGCTGCGTCACATCAACAGTGATTGCAGCATCATGAGTATCAAAAAGGGTATGTCGTATACTTTCATGTGGATGGAACATTGTTGCACAGACTTCAACATTTCCAGAACATAAAGATGTGAATAATATTTTACTTGGAGAACACACGTAGTAGCTACAGTAATTTCAAATTCAACCGATTTTTGGTGCAAATAGGGCCAAACGAAAGATAATTCAAAGCTAAATGAAAGTCCTGACTAACATTTTTACTTGAAGTTTCGAACACGGAGGGGCCTATCATATTCGAAATTCCTCAGACCTGAGTAGATTTAAGTAAATTACTAATTTTTTTGTCACAATAGGCCATTATCAGAGGTTTGTGACGTCTTCCAGAACTGAGTTTAGTCAGTTGAGCAGGTGAACAAGCTAGTATTGTAACAGCAAAAGACAAGAATTGGAAGCCAAGAGATATTTTTCAATGATCACACCGCTGTTTATATATATATATATATATATAATAATGTATATTCATTAACCAATCGCTGCCCTAGTGATTTTCTTTTACATCAAACGACATGAAATGGAATGTTCAAATATGCACAGTATTCTGTTGCTAATGCACTATTGAATCGTGGGAATAATATTCTGACGCTAGCTATTATCGGGTTTAAACTTGTTGGTTGCACTTCACTCAATAGTGCTGAAGCACCATACCAATTAATTTCCAGTGGCCTAATTGCCTGCAAGTTTGTCTTGTAATCGGTGATCACAGGCTCGAAAATCGGTAGGTGTGTACATTCGAAGAGTCCCGAACTAGTGCAGAACATCTGTTTCGTCCTCCAAGGTTTCCTAATGGTTCTCTTACCGACCTCACCTCATCATGAAATCCTCAAACCAGTCGAATCCCTGTGAACTGACACTCGAGTATCAATTCATCAACAGTTGTCACTGTTGAAGGCTATCGTAAGCTGTATTCGATGACGCTGTGTAATGCAGCGATTCGGTCGGTGCTAATCCGAGTAAATTTTTGCATCAGTGACAACTCTTAATCTTCACAGGATGATGTCTTCTGCCATTTTAGTTGTTGTGGACATCAGTTTGTCACTTCATTCTGCATGGCCTTCAGCCACAGGCTGATATGTCTTCCCATCGACAGGTGACTTTGCACACACACACTTTGTACATGAGTGAGGTTGGCATTTATGCAGAGATCCGCTATTCCAGTTCAGTGTTTTCGGATTGATTTCATCTGGTCTCCTTGCTACCCTTCGTTTCAGTAGCCTAGTGGCTTACGACACGCCGGCACTCATCAGAAATTCAGTGTTCAGTGGTAGATTTGTCTGCTGGTGGTTCATTAGTAGTGCCACTAATGGTGTATTTAAGACGGCAGCCAGATATGACAATTGAAATAAACAGACTTTTATTCCACATAATCAACTATTTTGATCAGAGTGCTAATCCTAATTCTGGTTTTCTCGATTAGGCTACTGTTAATATCATTCTTTTTTATAATGGGTAACGGAGTGCTAGAATGCTCGTCAACTACGCGTGTGTTCCGGAATTCGATCCCGATTCATGCACTCTTTTACCTCTCTAAGCCAGTGATAAGACCTGTAGAGTCTGAAGTTTGGGCATGAGGCTAGCAACCGTAAAAATAAACACCACTGCTATCGAAACTTCACAGCTGTAGCTTGAAGCCCTATGTTCCAGTAGAAACATAAAGGAATTAACAAATGTCCCGGGTGAAGCATATGTATTCACCAAAACATTCTCATTTTGTCCCGTTCTCATCAGTTCTCTTTTGCTGCCTCTACGGTTGTCCACCAACTTCCATCTCATACTGACACGATGTCCTCCATGTCATCGCCACGTCCACTGTATGCAGGTATTACTAACACAGGTATATCACTTGAAACGGAACTGACTCACGTTTTTTCATACAGTGTAAAATTCAGGAGAAAACTGAAAGTTAATGCGAGGATATTTCATTCATTCCGAAATATATACAGAGTGAGAAAGAAGTTCAATTATATGGAAATGACACAAATGATAATCAAGCCTTACATTCTTGATTTCATTGTTGAACTAAACGGAACACATAAAATATGATAGCTGGAAAGGGAGCATCTGTTAGGATTCTTCACAATCTATGCGTGATTACCACTCAACAATACAAGCACCACATCGAATCTGGTCGAATCAAATAAAGAAGATTAGCTGAAAACAGGACGTTAATATATCTTAGTGCAACAATCGTCTAAATTATCAAATGAATAATGAGTGTTTTGTCAGTCTAAATAACAGAGATTGATGTGAATAAAATAATAATTATTTTTTAAGAACGAATTAATGAATCTTATTTCTGGTCTTTGATACTCCGCCTTCTTCAAAGATGTTTCTCTCAATTCGTACTTCATCCACAGTTGATCTTTATGCTCTTTCTATATTCAAACGACACTTAAACTGAACATAAAAGTAAAATATAATCAAAGCGTTAAGAAGATGGACAAAAGTCAGTTCGTTGTTACATGTACTTTTATAATGGTGGTATTCAAGTGTATGAGAATTACTATATACACTAGATACTAAAAAACATTAAAAATAATAATCATAATTTATTCTGAACAAAACGTCCATATAGTATACGAAATTTTCAAGTATTTTTACCTACTACTCATACAGAATTTTCAAGTAGACTCACGTTCTGTTGAATATCCTTTGAATCATCTGAAAAAACGACTAGTGTAAGAGATTAATTATTCTTCATATATAACAATGGCGCTATACAAAAAATATTTTAGATTACTACTTTACTTGAAGATACTGGAGGACGAGAAAATATTATGCGATAAGCTACGCTTCGAATTCTGCATATTGTGTAGACACTTTGTCATGAGTTCCGAGTAGAGCATTGTGCCTCAGTAGCAACTCCCTACTTTACTCTCGTTTCTGTCGTCAATTTTTTGCTGAGTCCATAATTTTTGTTTTCTATCTACAGCTTCTTTCAGTGATTCAAAATAGGTGTTGAAGATTCCTCACGTTGGATAGTGATCTGAGTCTGTTTGTACTTCATTTTTCAGTCTTGGATTCAATAGGCTGAATTTCTGATTTCTTGAGATTGAGAAGTCATTTCTACAGTTTCGAGTAAAATATTGCTGTCATGATCCTCGAGACCATTGTTCCTACTTCACAAGAGACCTGGATGCTGTTGATGACATCAATAAAGCAGCACACACACTCTTCTCATTGTTGTCATGCTGAAGACTGAAGTAGATTATTGAATATCCAGTTGGCAATTTGAATAGCCAAGTTCTTCGGCTGCTCTAGATTGTTAACGATTCTGTATCATATGACCTCATTTTCTTCTACAATCTGACCAGCTCTAGCTGACTCAAACACTGTGTGTACGTCTAAATTCCGTATCGTCACTTTTGCTTTCATCGAAAGCGGATACATTGTTAGGTTGATGTCGTATAATCCTTTATTAAACTCCACCCTTCTGAATTCTTTATTCCAACGAATAGAAGAGACTTGTAGTTTCATTAATGATGGTGACGTTTTACATGAGATGGATGGAATTATACCCATCCTTCGGCGATTCCAAACTCATCACAGGCTAATAAACTAGGTCCAGGGATTCGTCACTGGGACCTGAACAGAGTGCTATTCCATGGTTGACAACTTTTCTACCAGTGAACCAGCAACCCATTACCTTTTGATCTCATGCACGCCTCTAGGAATGATGAAAATGAAATCTATCGAATACTGGAATATGAATTAAATGGAGGAGCTGCAGTCTGTACAGAAGGAGATAATTTTGGTAAGAGATAACAGAAATCCAGTCATATTTTACTCAAATACCGTGCCGCAAATTCCAAAGCACAACTCGGCAAGGAACTGCAATACCTCACACAAATATCTGAATACCTTATAAATTCTTCTGAATTTTTCATGAATGAAAGCAAGCAGTGAAATCTAACAATGAACGGCAACTTGAAAATAAGAAAAGACTCAAGTCACGTTTGCCAGAAAGGATTGGTAACAAAGAACAAGTGGGACAAACTAATTATGAAACTACTCACTGTTCAGCAAAAATGACGAAAGAAATGTGTGTGGACAAGACACCCGTTGAGGAAAACGTTGAGTGACGTCAAACGCTAGATCGGTGTATATAACTCATATATGACACAGCGAGTTAGGCGACTGCAGTAAGTTGGTTGAGGTCATATGAGGAGGAGACGAGAGCCTGCGAGCAGTCCTGAAATGAAACAGGGACAAAATGCAACTACCGACTGTGCAATGTTCACCAACTTCGTTCCATTCTTTGTACACTCCTTCAAATGGTCATCCAAAAGAATGAGCCGAATACATAGAAGCATGAAGCCGAACACCAGTGAGTAAAACAGGTGAAATTGATGTTGTTTACTTTTAGAAAGTCAGCAAACTGTTTCCAGGCTAATTAGAAAAGAATTTTAGAAGACAAACGCAATTCATGCTTAGTAATTTCCCAATTCTCTTTTGTGCATTTAGAAGAAATAACGAATTGAGCGAGGAAATATACCTTACTTTTCATTTAGTTCCTCATCATCGGCTCTACACTAATATGTAGTTTCAACATCGAAAATTTCATCCATCAAGTGGTTATTTTATTTAGTCAGTTTTAGGTACACGGGAAGGGGAAAACTAAGATGTTAAGGTCATCGAAACAAATATCTAATAGATGCTTGTAACAGGATATCTAAATTTAAAAAGGTCAATGAAATCATGGTTAGGTCGAAATCAGATAGATACACACTAAATCTGATAGAAATGTAGCAAGCCTCATCTGTTATGTACTGCTGAGTGGTTAATAGTCCTGACGCGGAAAGAGGAAACTCAGAAGACCACCACGTTCACGAGGATACTTGTATTTTCCAACAAGGGAAATTGTGACTGTCACACAAGTGTGAGAGTGGAAGGGTACGTAGTGTACGAAATGTGTGAATAAGTGTATAAAAGTGTACAATGCAAAAGTATATATGAAAATGAATAATACACATGAACCAATAAGACAGATAGTTTTTCTTACCATCATTGGATTCTGATTGGTTGTAATGTCATGTGATAAAAAGGTCATAGATTGTTTATTCAGTTAATGGACAGACAAAAGCATATTGTGGATTATAATGAAATATCGAACAATGTACACATAGCAAAATATATCAGCTGTCAAAACCAAAACAGACATCATGTGACTACGTATCATCATCCCAATGAAACGTCAGGTGAAACAGGATTGAGAGTCAAGGTAGTGAATCAATGTTTTGTAGACAAAGGAAATCAGAAAAGGCAGAAGATAGAGGACAGAATAAAGAGAAATTCTGAATCATGAAATTCTAGAGGACGAGCGAGAAACTGCAGGATGAGGTGAGTCATGCAGGGTATGAGAATTGATTCTGTTTATTCAGATGGAGAGAAACCGTGAACTATCTTTTACTAACACAACATCACAGCTAAACACTCCTGATTTGAAGTCGGTTAAGGTCGCAGTTAACTGAAACTCGATGATTCGACAGGGTCAGTCGTTGTTGTTTTCTTGACCACTCTGAATCTGAGCATACACAGACTTCATCAATTTCAAACTGTGCGTCTCCCACAAGATATCATAGATATAGTAGTGCATGAATGATCTGTCCAGCCCAAACTCAAAATCCGTAAATCAGTTACTCATCAAAATCACATTTGTGAATATATGCACCTTATACCTTCCAAATCACCAGCTGCGTAAACATATTCAGTCCTAAAGTCAATTATGTTCACCAATAAGGCAAAATGTCTATGGCCTTCTCGATTCGAGGATACCATTCTCTTCAACTTCACTATGATCTACATAACTGAATTTCCAGTTCAAGTGACTCATTACGCACCAATGTTTACCTATCAGTTCTTACAATAACACGAAGAATTCAGATTTACTGTGACGATAGTACAATGCTGAAATAAGTGAATAATAAATTTATGAGGCTGTGAATAGACACTTTAGTGTATAATTCGAATTCTACATGTAGCCCCCTCTCTCAGTATTCGTTTTTCAAGTCAAGAAGTAGAACAGATATCAGTTCGATGCATACATTAAAATTAGATATTATTTCAACATTCTCATTCTAATGACTTAATTCCCATTTCGATTGTCTACAACGGGATATTTCTTTTTATAAAATGTTCCATTTCTAACACTATTCGTTGGCTAACACCTTGACTTGAAACGCTACAAAATCATGTATTCCCACTAATGAGGAATTTCTCAGTAGGGTGAAGTGACTACTCGGTGGCTGATGGTGCTCAGTGGTTCTCCAAATGCCATTAGCTCTGGCCTATTTATTTACTCCGAGTAGCTCCTTTGAAATGCGAAATCTTACTAACGTTCTTTATGTTTTCCGACAGTTTTCTGAGAATTCATTCTTATGTGTCTCCTCAGACAGTTTTTTTCAAGTAGTGTAGTTTCCAATTCAATTGGCTCCATTCAATTTGTTTCATTGGCTGTTCAGATTATATGAAAGTTCGTGTTTTAATTCATCGTATAAATTCGCCTTGACTGATTTTCAAATATACTGATATTTTTAAATAGAATCGCACATTCATTCCACAATTTCTGCAACTAATTACTTTTGACAATGATAAGTTCATCAATCGAGTGTAAGTTTTCTGTTTTATATTTCATTTCCATTATATACTTGAAAATATCTTCTGGCAAGTTTTATTTCTAACCTATTACTTCTAATGTTTACAAGAGACTATTCATTGTGGTGACAGACTTTTCATGACCTCATTTTATGTTTCTTGTCAACGTGGTGTAGTTGATGAACAACAGCAAAAAACTGAGTCCTATTCAAGAGCGATTGGATCTTCCGCAGTTCAATGATATAATGCCCTTTTTAACAAGCGCTTGTAAGGGTTAATTTGATACATGAGTGAATCCCTGATTTGTTGATTAGTATTTAAAAACATTTCTTACTGCATCAGCCACATTAAGAATGCATGATTTGATATTCCCTGACTGATTGCAGAATGAGTTGTATTTCAAAAATTCCATTCAGAATTCGGCACCCACTTAGTCATTGGAAAAGGAGAGGAATGCAGTTAGTCACTGAGAGTGTTGAAGGATGCTGATTGGAAATTATATCTCAGGGATATATGACACGATGAATGAGTTGTAACACCATGTATGCGAATATTCTCAAAGTAAAGATATTGAACCTGTCATGAGACAGAATATTAGGCTGCCCTTAATTATAATTCGACGTCTATATTTATCCCTCGAGTTGTGTAAAGTACCTTAACTTTAGTCGACTTATGGGACGAATAAATCTGAAATATCTATCTGAAATGGTCAGATTCGAAGACTCCAGATATATATATATATACATATCTCAAGATTCACCATTTTACCTGGCGAACTGGGTTTTAATCGCACATAGTTTTCACTCTACTCAACGCCATCTTGAATGAGGGATAAATTTCGATCCGACACCTGTAGCTTTTATTTTGAAAATGGTGAAATTAATTGTACAACTCTACTCAAAAAACTCATTTCTGACCAAGAAAGTGAACTTAGAACGAGAGTGCCACTTGAGTACATAATGCTGGGAGCTGAGCTGTGCCTGACTTTCACAGTATCTAAATTCCAGGAGAAAACAAACAAAAGAACTGAGAGAGTCACCACACCAAAAGTATGGTGGAGGTGTGTAGATGACACATTCAATGTACCTAGAACACAGGACAAAGATAGATTTCTCGAACACATTAACTCAAAGGTGTAGGCATTTCAATTCACATATGGATTGTAAAGTCAGGAAGAGGGACTTTAAATGTTACATTGTGGCGTAAAAAGGAAGAAGATGGGATGTTAAACACTAGTATTTACAGGAAACCAACACATTTCAACTGATGTTTGAATTTATGATCATCCCATCTTATGTCAGTAAAAATAAGATTGGTGAAATGTTTGAGTGACCTTATGGCACAAAATCTTACTGGTACAAAGAAAAATCTAAGACAAGAAGGAGGTATATTAGAGAAGCTAACAATTACTCTGACAAATCAATAGAAGAAGTTTGTAGGGAAATGTAAAACTAAAATAAATAATGACAGTGGTGATAGTGGTTATAATGATAATATTAATGATGGCATGCATGTCAAACATGCGCAAGATAATGACAACACCAACAATAAGGAATCTAAATCATCAGTAGTAATTTCATACAATGAAGGAACCTTGGAAATCTTACTCAGAATTCATAATAAGGCAAGACTAAATGTGGCATTGAAACCCACAAACTCAATTAGAAACAAGGTTTTTCGGTTAAAGGAACCTGTGAGGCCAAAAAACGAAACAGTTTAGTTTATCTAATAACCTGAAATTATTGTCAAGTCAAAGACATAGGCTAAATTTGTGGGGCGGGGTCAGTCAGATTAGCAAAGTACAAAAATCTAGCAAAAAATTTAGATTAGTTGACTGTAGTATGATGAGATATCTGAAAAATAGTTCAGCTATTGCACTACATGCCACAACACACAACCATACAATAGGATGGATGGGATCAGATGATAGTTTTCAAATCCAATGTAACAAGGTGGAGGGGAAATTGATAACAGAAGCTTTTTTTACAGAATCAACTGCAAAAACATGTTACAGAAATGATCCAACACCTGTCCCAGGTATCTGGAAAATTCTACTACCCCTACGACAAATAGGAGAGAACAAAGAAAACTATAAAACTCAAGTTTCGAGGTCGAGTGATCATAACTGATATGATTATGAACAATAAATTGTGTTTGAAATGTCATTCAATGAATAATACTGCTTCACTGTGTGATACATCTAACAAACAATCTAACATGGAACTGTAAGTGAGACATTTTCAGTAAGTTGGGTATAATACTCGGTAAGGTGGAATGTCGGATGATGCTACAGAACTTTTCTACAGCTCTTCGAGACACCTACATTATATTTATCACCTGTGACACCAGTGAAATCGGAATATCCAAAGAACTCAGTGTTTAGTGCGAATCAATCCACGCTGTTCTCCTCTCAGGTTTTGAAACGTGGTTGTTCAAGAGAAAAGGTGTAGTAGCTATATCATTATGTGCATGCTTCAGCATAAGTAGTAAAATCAATATGAATAATGAAATAAACGAATTCTCTGAATTCAACCAATTGGCTAGAGCTGTATTCGTGAGTCACGAATTTTCGAGTAGTCCATTTTTAAGAGGTGTAGTGACGAATCACTCCCCTTAAATAAGGTTACCATCAAATGTTCTTCTCTACTTGTCTTTTCAATTTATTATGAACCACTCGAAGATGTCATCATTCCAAAATGAAAACCAAACAATGCTCCGATTTATTCCAACAAATGAACTACCTTCAACTCAAAATTCAATGAATTCACCAAGTAACACAGAAGTATGTTACCTATTCTTATCACTTATAACCATATTATTCAAGTCTGTTTCCAATCAGTCTTCTGTTGAATGAAGCAGCAGGGAGTTCATTTGGAAGGTATTTGTCTCATTTTCCAGAGCATGTTACCTTCATTCATCATTTTTCACAGACTTTCATCATAGTGTCAGTACAGATTACAATTGTGTGGGAAATCTGCGCTCTCGTGTTACTGGTGTAAGTTGTGTATTGTTGACTAATTTTGTTAATCAAATGTTTTTAAGTCCGAAAATTTATGAATGGATGGAAGAAAATACTTGGTTTCCATGGCTGTGTGGGTACGTATAATACTTACTTTTTATCCATTCCTAATATATCAACCGATTTATTATACACCCCATAATTTCGTACACCGTAGACAATCGGCCCAAGAGTAAGACATTGAGTAAGCCGTTAGGATTCAAAATGGTGAGGTGGAATTAGGTTTACATTTGAGCCAGCGATCATTATCATTAAGACCGGCATTCAACGAGGTAGACGCAAAATCAATATTGATGGCAGACTAAGTGGGAAAGATTGAAGCACATGGATTACATGGGCAACTCAAAAATTCATTTCAACCAATAATGTCTCACAAACCAGAAGTTTAAGTTTGACAACTGAACATTTTGTGTTATAATCGAGATATGATCTTGCATGTGAAAGCTAAAACTTATTCATGCGTGTGCTACACATTTTTCGGAATAAATTGTTATTATTATCACAATTATCAATATTACACTGTTAGCCACTATTCGAATGAACACAATCAAGTGTAATTTAAGTAATTTGGTATTAAGCAATCGTCATATTAAGTCAATACAATTATAGGAGACGTCAATCCTCCCCTCTCCCTCATCCTGTACAAATTTATCCACAGAATTCCAATCTTTTAACTTTCATTAATTTTGTTTGTAACAATTCAGAACTATAGGAACATTTCTACTACTGGAGATGCTTTTAATACCGCACTTACAGTTCCTCTACCCCTACAATTATATCTACTTGATAATTGCTGTAAGTAGAGTGCGTTTTGCTATTCATAATCTTAAGTCAACAGATTTTATGAAAGTACAATATTCACAATGATATTTTGCTCTTGTATATCTGATTTTAGATGTTCATATAAGGACATGTTACCCTTGTTGCCTTTCTTGTAACTCTACATAAAAATTACGCAATATCCCTAAGTCAAGCAGACAAGGGATAATTTTAAACTAAAAGAAAGAAATAAGTCGTGTTATATCTAAGTAGCCATTTCAGAGATGAAAATTCTGATCAAATAAAGTATAATTATATTTTAATAGTTTACACACAATGATAAGTTTTGTTATTGATGCCTGGCTGCATCATTTTGGAATATTAAAAAAATAGCGATAAACTAGAGCTAATATTTACAACTGACAGGAACGACAAATAGTAAAAATATTAAAGCAACTGCAGTCGCTCTCGAAACGCTCACTCCAAAGTAAGAACACATCAGTGAATTATAAGAGTAGAGGGAATGTTGGTGATCAGGTTTCAACACACATCGTCGAAAGTAGAAATGAACTTATTGACGTCACACGATTTCCTAAGTATTTTCCCAGTAGATGTTTGTTTGTTCTTATGTTTCGTCTGTAATCTGAATACCATAGTTTACCGCTTCCATCCAATTGTCTTCAACTACTAACAGTTGAGTTCAGAAGACTCATTCATTTCCGGATATACTTTTAGGAAACTGCTGTATTTCAAATCTTCATTATTTTCTCCTTACCCTCTTCCCCACTCTAGACAATAATCATTGCCTTTGCTGCAGTTGTTCCACTCATCGGATTACAGTTCTGGTGGACATTTGTCACATGGATAATTACTGTGATTATTGCTACCATGGTAGTAGCTGTCAGTGTCATCAAAAGATTCGATGTGCTCAAAAGTTTAAGGGAGTTCATAGCTGTCACATTCATTGTGGAATTATCCTTTGTTACAATATTCTTCCCTTTCATACACTTTCAACAATTTGACGTAAGTAATCAGATGAACTGTAATGAATTAAAAATTTTCTGTCAGTCTTGAAATATGGTAAAAGGATATCGTATAGCTCACTAAATTTTAGTTATCCAGGTAGAATGGTCTCGTGGCTGGCAACCACACTGCATATCACTACTGAAACTTCACAGCATAGAAGAAAAACTCTGCCGCATTGGAATACTGAAGCCGGAAATTTGCTGTCGATGAGCTTACACATATCTTTCTTCGATAAACACAAAATAGAGGACGTGGCATAATCACACTACAATGCAAGCTGACAGGACTACGCAGATGACAGTATGAGCAAGGAAGCATGGTTAAAAATCGTAAAATAGTTTTATAATTCTGAAAGACAGATGAAATGGAAGTGGACTCTCCACTGCCAACTGGAGAGGCAATAATCTATTTCTGTCATCCATTTTTCAACTAAGAGAACACTGAGTCTTTGGGTATGGGGATGACATCAGCAGTGTCGATAATCCTTCTACTGGGAAATTCAGTCGCTTCCAGGGTAAAGAGAGCAAGATTCAACATGGAAGGTAGGAAATTCACTACTAGACTAAATTACTGCATATCCTTTCTGGTCAGTTAGCTGATATAGAAACTCTGATTTACATTTGTGCTGACATCTGAGATCTTGTTTCGTGTGCCAGTTGTTACCAGTTCCGCGACTCCTTTCAGAGGAATGAAGAAACTTGTGTCTCGCCTTTCCAATTCTGACTTTGACATCATCATCCTTGACCTCGCCTGTAGTTAAAACGATTCTGACTTGGTCAGATAAGTGGAACGACAACTATGCTCGCATTCATTACACTGATGTTGATAGAGGTTCGTTGCATTTACCGCCGGGTGTCTTCATAGTTAGCTAGCTGGTTCTAAGGCTGGTTAGGCATTGGTCTAACAACATCACACTCTCAGTCACTTCATGAGTTTAAAAAACATAAAGAAACATACTAAAACGTATGTGGAATAGCATGATTCTTTCGGTCTCCTAGTCCACTCTTTCTATGAAGAATGTGGATAACACTGTGATTGAGAATAACATATCTACATATTAGAAATATTATTATTATATCCTTGAATTCCTAGAGGAACATATGGCTTCAGCTGCGCGTCTCCATTGCTTTCGGTATTCTCGCAACGTTTTCACCCCGCTCCAAGTCTTCCCACATGCTTTGATCTCCTCTTCACATGACCTCCTCCAAGTCACCCTCGCACTGACGACCAACTCGCCGCTTCCCTTTCGGATTCCATTTGAGGGCTTGTCTAGTGATGTCACTTGATGGTTTCCTCAGAGTATGGCCAGTCCAATCCATCTCCATTTCTTCTCGCCTATTTGTTTCACAATCGGTTCCTGGTTGATTCGCTCATCGCCAGAGATCCCTGTTGCTTATCCTTTCTGGCTGGCCATCTGATCTTGACTATTGAGCAAAGACAACTGTTAGTGAAGTTCTGTAGTTTGTTTGAGTTTCTTTTTTTGACGCGCCAAGTCTCTGATCCATCCGTATAGTAGCACTGACTGACTTCACATTGGAGTTGAATATCCGGATGTTAGCTTTGATGCTGTGTGCTGTTGACCTCCTATCTAAAATTGTTGCAATTTATGTAGTACATCATTACACCGATCCGAGTTAATAATTAACAGATGTGAAGTATATGCTAAAATAATCTATTCAACAAAACCCAAAGTAATATTTATACGTAGTTTGAGCTAAATGACTGATTTTGTTCCTCATTCTTTTAACAGTTACTCATAATACTGTGTGGATTCACCATGATGCGGACAGTTATTTCGGTAAGTTGGTCAATCGACCATTTGAAAAGAGAATGGTACTTTTGGAAGTAAAACGTTTGCATTTGTTTGGAGGGCTAGAAAAACTATTGCCTAAGGCAGAAAACTGAAGTAGTTAATGCCTTTCTAGATAAAGTACCAACCACATTCGTAGCTCGAGTATAATTTGATTGAGATAATTGTACTCATGTTACTCCTCCTAACGTTGTTTTGTGTTCACATTTAATGCTACTGCTAATAGTAGTGAGCATGAATGCATTTCACTATAATTTGTCTCACTGAATGTGGTTCTCCTGCTGAAACTTGAAGCTGGTACATACTATTTCTGAATGTATAGATTCATCCATCAAGCCATCTTAAGTAAATTTATTGTCAATAGCTACAAGTAAATAAGTATGAAGAGTTCCATTTCGTCCTTCCATGTCGTCATTTCCTGCATAAAGTAAACAAACAAATTAATAATATTCTACGAACAATGAACTTCACGTTTAAATTTTTCTGCATTGTAAGTAGTTAGTTGACACAGGATGACTAACAAGTTGAGACGAATTATATCACTTTCTATGCGTCCAGTAACAAAATTCAACAACTGTCAATAAGAACCTGAAGAAATGCTATTTCAATGACACGAATATGCATGATTCATTGCTTCGACTGCCATTAGTCGATCTGATTTAAGCTTGAGTTCAATAAGAGTGCACCATAGATTGAAACATTGCTAAACTCACGTTAATCTCAGCAACAGTACTCATTATTCCTTCTCACATTTGCCTTTGAAATTTTCTAAATGGAAGCGATATTACTGCCATTGCTGAGCTACAATTTTTCGTTAAATCTTCATAAATGTCTACATCAAACGAAACATTCTGTGCAGTAACCGATTCTGTTTTGTGACATTCCAGGATCTGTTAGTATTAAGGAGAATGGAAGAAGTACTTGAAATAAAATCACAGTCAACTTCAAGTATTCGCCACTGGGGCGGAACGGGTCATAGACAAGTGCGCATTTCTGGTGTGGAATTAAAATTCATTAGGTCCGACTGTTAGAATTCAAGCAGTCGGTTAGATTCATACATTTGAGCAGATTATTATTATCATGGCCTTATTATATAATGATGTGTTCTACTCTTAAGTGTATATTTACCTAAGCGCCGTATACATATATGTGTCAATGATAAGATCTCATATCATCACCCCGCCACCATCTGTATTCAGAATGTCATTAGCAATGTTACCGATTGATTGAAATCTCCTTCTCTGTTCAGACACATTGAGATTATTATTTCTGTATCAGAGTTCACATGTACTTAAACACCATGAAAACATACTGGACACTAATATGCCTCAACACGATTCTATTTCATGTTCAGGGGATATCTATCATTGTTCAAGCTCTTCTAGGTGATAGGCGATTCTCATTTCGAAATGATCAATACATACTCGGTGGATTGATAATTGGCATGTTAATTTTCTGGCTGCATTTGCTCGTTTCAACAGAGGTGGCCATTTTCTACATATTAATAGATCGTACGGTGAGCGGCAAAGGTCCTCGTCTATTGGGTCAAAGTGTGGATAAATATTTAGAAATGTAATGAATAATTTGCTGACCAATTTCAATGTGTACTTATTATTTGTAGAGATTCAATAAAAGCTTTAATCAGTTTTTGATTTCCATTTATTTCAACACAGCTATAAAGTGTCGAAAATCAGTAGACACTCTATCCTCGTCATTTAGATGGTGGTTGTTGGTTGTAGCGACGAATCCAGTAAGGGCGAGACCTAGACGCAGGTATTCTAGTAAGTAACCTGCAACTAACTAAAATTTATTCCAAATCATCATGAAAGAAAGTCTCTAACGTTAACCGATACGTTACATTCACTACAAAGAACTGGACGCTGACCGTTGGCCAGCAATTTGGGGAATAGCAACCTAATTCCGATAAGAAGTCACCACTGCAATTTCACGATAAAGCAAAAACGTATCATCGTTTATTTCATCACCGTCGCATCAGCCACATGCAGCCTAACAAAATCATTAAGTATACGTTCAGAAAAATTTTAACATTTTAACGAATGGTACATGATGTCACCTTAAAAAAGACTTGAAAACTGAAGAACGGTGCTCAGAAATTACACTTATATGCATTATACACTGAGGGTTACACCTAATCAAAAATCAAAAGCTTAGATGCAACGACAAGGTAGTTCTTTACTAAGGACAAGAGGTGGTGGATAGGATGATAACTAACTAACTAACTGATAAGTTTTGTGTAACGCTGAGATGACATCAACTTAAATTACACCAACCAGTGATAAGCAGGATACATTACGGAGAAGGCGAAGATATGCAAGCCAGGATTGAGTAGTAATATAAAAGAGAGTGTAACGACATTCAGCTGCCAGGACAAAGAAAGACTGATAACTGCCTCCTTCTAAACACAAATCGGCTTTCAGACATTTGACAGCAATTGCTTCGGTGAACCTGAAGAAAGCTGAACCATACTGTCCATCGACAATTTTAAAGGATTACATGGTGTCCACCTCGAGCGCCTCGTATGTAGCCTACCAAAAACTCATATATAACTGGTGCCTTTCAGTCCTTTACTTTATTGGATCAATTATACTCAACAAAAAACTGCCCGTTGACTTAGAGAGGAGTTGAAGACTATTCGACGACAGATGACTGTGCGCACCGTAAGAGATTCATTGCATTTCACTGAAAGCCTGAAACACAAGAACGTTTCCGACAATTTGATGGTGTCATGTGATGAAACCTCCATGTTCAGAAGGATTTCACCTAATAAAACTACCAAGTTTATTTGTCATCATTCTGACATTTCTGTAAACGCCTACTACTAGTGCGTACCATGGATATGTAGTTCCAGTTTGATGGCACTATTTAACGTCAAATAGATGGTGAAGCAGACATCTATGTGTTTTACCCTGAGAGAACAAAGTTGAACACTGCAATCGATGAAACAAATTCTTTTTTCGGAAACACTTGTGGTATGCAACAATGAAAATCATGCATTCAGTCTACTTGAACTATCCGATGGCACACTTGAAAATATTGACTCCACTACGGAGTATGAAATTTATGGGAAGTTTCATTTTCTTGACATTGACTTGCTACGCCTGAAAGATGAAAGATACTGGAGATCAATTCGCCGAAAGCTTTTATGCAATAAAAAATATTCATATTTCAGTAGTTTTTGATTTACAGAGCCAGAAGAACGTGCGTGGAGAGGTGCGAATAAAGACGAAAGCTCTCCCAAGGAGACGTTAAAGGAAAAGTATATAGCCGTAGAGGAATCGATTCCACACATGTATATAGATGAAACAACAAAGTTGTGTGAGTAACTTGATATGATTATGAGCAATAGTTTGTGCTCGAAACGTCATCAGTTAATATAACTGTACAACACTGCGTGATTTATCAAAATAAAATCTTATCCATAATGGAGTTATACTCTACCGCAGTGCCCAAGTTTTATACTTATATTAGGAATGAGAGAAGAGGAAAGACTAGGAATCGCCCTATACGTACACCTAGGAGGTAGTACAGGAGACGCAGATATCTAGACAGAGGTTGAACCAGTGAAAGGATGAACAATAAAAGGATAAGTTGAGTGCAATGTAAAACACACTGAATAAAGAAATAAATAAGAGTGCAAAGAAAGACAAAAGACAGTTCTATGACACGCTGCTGACTGAAGTAGAATATGCTGTAGATAAGATAGACCTAAGAACACTGTATAAGATGACCAGGTGGCAGTACGGGAAGCGATTAGCACAAATGAGACCTATAAAAGATGGTTAATATAACTTAATGACCAAAGAGTAAGGACAAATGAAAGGTTGGACCGATCATATTTAGGAAACCCTAATTCAACCGACACTTGTGTCTCTTCTGGAAACAGTGACAAATCTGTCAGTGGAAATCACCATCCAGTGGAAGTTGTTTGGAATCTTATGAAGTCACTGAAAACCGGGTGGAAGGATAGAAATCGTTTGAGTTTCCCGTGAATACTGCAAACAGTCTGAGACGTCAGCGAATTCGCCCACATCACTAGTGCAGAAAGTTGTGAAGAAAAGATATCTACTGTCTGGAAAGTGAGATAACTTATCTTAATATGAAAACTGGGTAAGCTAGCTCTTTGTAAAACATGGGACTAATCCAAACGAAGAATTGGGCCACAACGTCATAGAGAAGCGAAACGTGCGCTGGGTGCGGAACTCCTCCCGGAACATAGTTGATTCAGGAAGGGTGCGGACCAAACCTCACTATTCCGTTTCATCATTAAACAGAGTATAGACTCGAAGGCAACTCTCTACCTCAACTCCAAAGGGCTTGAAACAACCTAAACTAGTGTTGGCAGTGAAGTGATTTGGAAACTCCTTTAATGCTATGGAGTGCTCCAAAACTCCATGGACCTCATTCAACAGCTTTAGCATATACCGCATGCTCAGTGATTCACAACGGTAAAGTCAGTCAAGCCTTTCAAGTGGATGTGAGAATCAGGCAAACCTGCTCCCTATCCACGACAATATTCACAATTCTGATGTGCCGGATAACAAAAGACGACTTGGGGTTTAGAAGGCATACCCAAGGCAGACGGACAAAACGATGCTAAAAGATTTGGACATCGTAGATAATATCCGTATGTTAAGCAAAGTCGAAAATGCACAGGTGAAAACCAGTAAGCCGATGGGATAGACAGTGAAGGCAAGAGTTCAAGGGAATATAGAGATGACAGAGATGATGACGATACCTAATAAGCTGATAGAAGCATCAATTAATATCCGACAGAGGAATCTAAAAGACGTCAATCTTCATCATTTCAACCACAGACAGCAGCATGGACGAGTATAATGAAGCCATTAAGCAATGGAGAACGAGACAATGACGAACATCATTCTGAAATCATGCTCGTTTTCAGGAGCGGTTAGAGCATGAAACATGACCTAGGTTTCCAGACTAGTTTAAAATCACTGCTTCTATATGGTTCACGGACCTTTAACATCATTAAAGTCATTCTTAAAAGCCTGTACACGTCCATCTATAACTACCTCTTCAGAAGAAAAGTGAAACTGACATGACATATTTTGAAATGAAAGCATTACAGCCGCATATCAGATGCCAGACAGTCCAAGACATTAAACGCACAACATTTCATTCCTAACCGTGAAGTCATTATTGATGCATGCGCTGACATGACAACTTGGCTGAACACTTTTCCACGGATTTAGATTTGGATTGAGTTTCCAAGGATTTATGATTCCGGAAAACGAAATGTGTGGTGAGAGCTGACTGTCAGCCGCAATTGGTGGATAGTAATTAACGTCAATGTTCATGCCACCAATATTGGTCGTGAGAAAAGTGAGAACAAAGGCTTTGCGTAGGCGGATACAGTTAACATATAGATGATCTGACATTCAAGAAACAGCCACAAAGAGATGCGAGATTAACTTTCTGTGAGAAACAACCAATCAGAAGACTGTGTTTTTCTGCTAGCAATAATCTATAATATGCATATGAAAATCTATAAATACGTGTTGATTTCCATAATAAAGTGTCTGTTGCATGGCGCTGGTCTTCTGTTGTTACAAATGTACTTGTCTGTTTGTTTATCAATTGATTACTTGAGGTTTTTCACTATAATCACATGACTAAGTGTTGTCTAGACTGAGAAAGGACTCATTATCTATTTCATAATACGAAAACCACGCCGCTTCTCATACCATTACCAATGTGTCTTGTGTTCTCAGGACAAGGAGGTATTATTGACACGGAAATTGTAGGACAGTGGGAAAGTGAATTAACTAAATGTAAACTATAAAATTAAATGAATATGTAATTGTTGAGTTTATTGGTGAATTAATCAGTAGAAATAAGGTGTGGTAGCTACCTTTGAGGGATCATTCTGGAATTCCTTGAAATCTTGTGTTATTACAATTGGGGGATGAAACAGTGCCATGGAAACTAGCTTGATTCATTCATGCAAGACTCGTTGATAACAAGGAGGGGAATTCAATTATTAATGATACGTTCTCTGATTGTTTAATTATG
Organism: Trichobilharzia regenti; assembly: GCA_944472135.2. NCBI lineage: Eukaryota > Metazoa > Platyhelminthes > Trematoda > Strigeidida > Schistosomatidae > Trichobilharzia > Trichobilharzia regenti. The sequence goes on along the minus strand of OX235264.1, from coordinate 42,891,993 downwards.
ATATAAATAATGAGTCACTTTTCAATCTAAATAACAAACATTGATGTGATTAAAACATTCACAAATTTTACGAATGAAATGACAGAACTCCTTTGCAGTCTTTGATACTTCGGTTACTTTGAAGATGATTCCCGAATTTCGTACTTTGTCTCAAGAATTTAGTTATGTTGTTTGTAAACGATCAAAACATTTTCAGACACTTGAATCAAACATCAAAGCAGTGTAAAACAAAGGCGTTCAGATGAGGAGCAGAAGTCAATTATTTGTAACATCTACTTGATAAATGTGGTATTCGAGTGTGCATGAAAATTACTGAGAAGAAAAATAATAAGAGCTTCATTCTGAGCTATACATTTTATACATCATACTGAATTTACAGTAAATTTCTACTTATTACTCGTAAAAGATTTTCAAGTAGTATAGTAGTCGACTGCATATCATTCGATGGAATATTGTTGGGTTGGAAACAATAACAAACATTTTACTGTTTTGTTCCTTCAAAACATGACCAGGCGTTTAATGAAAGCCGTTTGAAAATGTTTGTATCCAGACTATGACACAATTAGACGTTTGTAGCAAATTGGAGTCAAGTAACTTTGACGCATTACGTTCTAAGGAAGATTAAGTGAACCCATGATAAAGACGAACCGCTTATTGTTGTGGTGATATATTTCGATATTTGATGAATAACAATACCCATGGGAAATTCCAATTGTAACATAAAGAAAATCAAAACAAAGCGAAGAGACTCTTTTCAACGAATTTATCTTCAAGCTGTACAGTCGTATATATATGTGGTTTTTATTAAGATAGATCCGGTGAGGGAATTGAATCTTAGGTGTGAATGCATAAAATAATAATAATAATATGAAATATAAAACGAAAATGTTTGTGATGATAATCGTAGTTAAATGTCAAGTGGCAAAGCATATTAATGTCATATATAGAATAATTCATAGGATGGATAGAACTTGAAAAAGGGTGTGCAATTATAAGATTAGTAGACAAATCGAATAAAACAAAAAACGTTACGTAATATTGTGTGAAATTCAATAGCATAGAATTTAACGTTGTAAAAACGAATTGATTTAGAATGACAAGTGGAACAGGTGAAATAATACCGGGGACAGTTCAAAGTGAGAATAGTAATAGTAACAATTGACGTAATAAGGAAGAGTATACAAAATGAATAGAGAAAATGAAAAATTGGTTGAGCTAAAATATGATTGTGGAGCAAAATTAACGGTCACTGACGCATAATCACTATGATGAATTTATCAATGGACATTGAGGTATATTACGCTCATATATTCTGAGAGTGCCGCCTTTTATTGTAGGCCAGTGCCGGAAGTCCAATACAAGCATCATAACGTCCCTTCATCAAGGTTGACATATTCTGAACTTGATCACTTATGGAATAGTATGAATAATAATGGTTAGTCCTTGACGCGTTTTTCGATTAGCACACTACATTTATTCAGTTATATGAACCTCTTGTTTCTGTGGAGTTTCTTGCCAAGAAGTTGTGTAATTATTGTATTGTAATTATTTCCCTTTCGAACACTGAATCTGTGGATATACTCTTGTGAACTGATAAAACCTGTAACTGTCTGTTTGCCATTTTGTGACTGTTTAACACTAACTAATAACTATGATGGTATATATTGATGGGTTTACATGTCCAAGTTGGCCTAAGCCAGTAAATCTATGGTTTTGATATCATTTTTGCAAACAATATCTAACTGCGATAATACCGCTAAGGTTATTTTTTATTGTTGTTGTCGCTACCCTTCCTGTTGTGAATTATTTTTCCTTTTCCTGGTGTTATTCTGGTTGTTTTATTCCTTGTTTTCCTGATTCTAAGGGAAGCGACCCACAAGGTCTCTTCTCTGTAAACTATATATTAATCTAACAAACCCCTCCTCAGGCGTGAGGCAAGCAACCCTACCCTATAAAGGAAGTTGCTGCGGAAACTTCAGCACGATGAATCTCCTTGCGTCAAAGGAAAAAGTCTGTGTGGGGGATATGGAACGTCGCACCATGTACAAGACTGGCAAAGTTGCCCAGATTGCAAACGAGATGAAAAGATATGGTATCCAAATACTGAGAATATGCGAAAGCAGATGGGATGGGAATGGACTCACCAACTTGTCAATGGGAAAGTCATTGATCTACTCCAGTCACCCAGAAGACAGCCACGAGCACACCGATGGTGTGGATATCATGATGTCGCCAACGGCAACAAAGGCTCAGATGCAATGGGAGGTGATCTCGCCAGGATAATGACCGCCTGACTCAACTCAAAAGGAAGGAATGTATTAGTTATACAATGCTATACACCCAAAAACAACGGAGACCTCGAAAAGAGAGAAGGCTTCTACAGACACCTACAGGCAACAATGGACAATACTGCAGTCAGTGACATTAAAATAGTAATAGGAAACATGAACACCAAAGTGGGACCAGATAACACAGGAATAAAACTCATCATTGGTAGAGAAGCACTTGAGGAGATGAATGAATATGGAGAAATCTTCACTGTCATCTGCGCCTTCAACGAATTAATGATTGGCGGCAGCGTATACAAACACAAGAATATCCACATGGCTACATAGGTGTCACCAGACGAGTGAACCAACAACCAAACTGACTTTGTCTCAATCTCAAGAAAGCGTAGGCGCAGCTTACTGAACACAAAAACAAGAAGAGTAGCAGACGTTGACTCAGATCACTATCTAGTACAAAGAACACTCCAAATCAAATTAAAAACTTTCAGAGGAACAGGGGGTGCAGAGAGAAAAGATGAAGAATCAGGATACAAAAGATATCTTCACTGCAATAATAAGAAAAATGGTGGAGACACAAATCAACACTAGCGTAAAATATCTGCGTCGGAAAGCACTGGGACAACCTGAAAACTGTGTGGAGTCAAACCTGCATTGAAGTTCCAGGCAGATTGAAGGGACATAACAAACTGTGGCTCACCACTGACACATGGAGACTAATAGAAGAGAGAAGAATGTTGGGACAATTGATTATCCAGTGTATCGACAAGCAAAACCAGGATTTGAATGCTAGTTACAATACACTGCACAAAATAGTAAAGAAGAGTGCCAGCAGCGACGAAATAAAATATTATGAAGTTAAGGCAAGTGAAGCAGAACAATCTGCAGGCAAAGGAGACTTCGCAACATTCTACAAAGCAACTAGGTTCTTATCGGGGAAAAGTTGGACACAAATTAAGCCAATGAAGGATGACAATGAAAAGTCAATCACTAAAGAGGTGGAGCAAAGGAAACACTGGGCTGAACACATCAAAAGACGTCTAAATTGACCGTTGTTTACAATACAATAATACCAACAGTGGAAGCAGAAATACCAGTGGACATCAACTGCCCAACGAGAACAGTAGTCGTGAAAACAGTTAATGCTTAAACCTGGAATATCAGCACAACCAGATGGAATCCACAACGGGAAACCCATGGAAATTTAGAAGTGCAGACAAGGCTGTTTACTATCTTCAATGATTTTCTGATTGCGGTAGACTAGATAGTGTGACAGAGATCGGTAGCAAGAAAACAGGTATAATGTGTACCTACACAAAATTAAGAGACAGGCATAAAATGGAGCCATACAAATAACTTGGAGGGTCCGGACTTCGCCGATGATGTATGTCTGATTCCCCACAACCTGAATATATTCGAGTGAAAAGCATCAAGTTGGAGAAAGAAACATCAAAGATAGGAATGCCTTCAGTCAAACATAGAGAAAACAGAGGTGATAAAGATTTTTGGCCAACACCAACAGCAGTAATAACAACAGACAACAATCAACATAAATAGGAATGATCTGGAAAAAGCAACCTCATTCACCTACCTGAGAAGCATCGTTTTAACCACGTCGATATCAAAGCGAGGATCGGGAAAGCAAGGCAAGCTCATATTTCTCTCAAGTCTCTGTGGAGATCTACAGCACCACTCAGCATTAAAATGAAAATAATACCTAGATTTCCAACTCCAGTATGAAGTGAGTGCTACTACATGGATCAGAGACTTGCCGCGTCCTGAAAGCCACTTCGAACAAACTACAGAGCTTCATCAACAGCTGTCTTCGCCTAAAACTTGAGATCAAATAACCAGAAGAGATCAGCAACAGAGATCCCTTGGAGCGAACCAACCAGGAACCGATTGTGCAACAAATAAGCAGGAAGAAAATGAGGTGGATTTTTTTTTGATTCCATACTGTATTTTTCGTACAGGTATTGAATTTTCAGCATGTGATATCGGTAGCCCAAATTTTGCAGGCCGATCAAAGATATCAGGTGTGCGTCGGCACGGGATTGAACCTCGGACGATGTGCATGGTCGGCGAGAGTACTAGCCACTGTGCCACCGACGCACAGGATTGACCGTACGATGAGAAAATCATCAAGTGACATCATTATGCAGGCCGTTGCTCGTGTGGAACTTGAACGGAAAGCTGTGAGTTGGTCGTCAGTTCGAGAGTGACATGGGGTAGGCCACGTAAAGTGGAGATGAAAGCATGTGGGCAGACTTGGAGCCAGGTGAAAACGTTAAAAGAGCACCGAACGCAATCGAGACGTGCGGCTGAAGCTGAGTTAAGGGAGAGAATAATAAGTGTAAATAATAATAGCTATCATGATTATGCACCTTTTTATTTCACACTTTTACTCGTGCAACAAATGTTGTTTGAATATGTCATGCAACAATTTAGCTACTATTAAAGAATGAATCGTCATAAATGTTATGTGACAACCGATTCCCAAGCACCATGACATCTGTGACCATTTTACATTTAAGGTGGGCACTACTGGCAAGAACATCTAAGTGGTATATAGTGTGTGATATCTTCGGTAGATAAAGAAGGCAATATTTCAACGGTGATATGGAGAAATGAAAGATCCTTGTGAAACGCCAGAAAATGTGAGGGTATTACAGTAGATGCGCAATTCGTGGAGCATAATAAAATCGAGATTTTCACATGAAGTGTATGCATTCTCCCACATTTGTTCATCTGTTAGAGTGCGTCGGTGATATAGCGGTTAGGACGCCCCCGACCATGCACATGGTCCGGGGTTCGATCCTGGCCGACGCACTCCTTTACCTCGCTAAGCCAGAAATAATGCTGTTAATGAGGAAAGGTTGGGCATGAGGCTAGCAACTTCATCCTGTAAAATAAACACTGCTACAGAAACTTCAAGCCAATGTTCCACTGGGGAACGTGAAGGAAAAAAAATAAATAAAAAATAAATAATGTTCATCTGTTAGCCAACACACAATTCCACCGTCGACAAGTGTCGTATTCCACTGTTATATGACTACCCTGCGCAGATGTTTACTTCATCCTTATTTCATTGAGGAGGTACATATTGCGAGTTAGTAATAGTATCCATGTAGGATCAGAAATATAATTTTCTAATAACGGAGAGTGACCTTGGCGGCCTGCTTAAATCTTGGGCTACCAATTACCTTAAACATTACAAATCATATTGCATCTAATTTCTCATTTCTAATTGATTTTTAATCAATAAATCTTATTCAAATATGACCTCAAATCGGATTATTTATTCTCGTGAATATTTAATATCCTTAAAACCTACTGATCTGCAACTCCATAAAAAAGACAAGAAAAAGCATCATGCCGGCTGGCAGAGAGCATTAAAAAATACCCCTATTCAATTCATGACTGTTCCCGCAATTATGAGTACCAATTGTCGCTCCCTGCCGGCTAAAATTAACTGTCTTCAATCGCTGGTGTCTTCCATTATATATCATAATACTGGGATCATATCACTTCAAGAAACATGGCTTCATGATCTATATGATGACAATCTAGTGTATCTAAATAATTTCAAACTATTCAGACAAGATCGGTGTAGTTCCAGGAAGAAACGCGGTGGCGGTGTCGCCATCTTCATCAATTCACAATGGTGTACGTCTAATAATGTATGTTTCAAATTCTCTAGTGACAATATTGACTGTCTCACCGTTAAGTGTCGACCTAAACATTTGTCAAAATACAACTACATTTACATCTCGAACATGTATATTGCTCCTGGATGCAACTCCACAGAATTATCTTTATTTGCGGATGAATTTACTTCCCTTGCTGCCACCTCCTTCGGAAATTCCTTGTCTATAGTTACTGGTGATTTTAATTCTAGTGACCACAGCTTCCTAATTTCACTTGGACACGATAATATTGTCAACTTCCCGACTAGAATGGACAACACTCTTGATCTTGTGTTTACAAATGACACAGGAATATTTGAAGCTCGAAAAAGAGCCCCACTACTAAATTCAGATCACTGTATCATAAGAATATTGCCCAGATGTTATTCCCATGACAACATACTGAATCTAAGGTCCATGTTAAAAGACACAAACTGGGATCTATTTACTGAACAAGCTCTTGATAACACAATTGCCAACATAACACATTATCTTAATTTCTGTCTTGATGTTTGTTGTCCAAAAGAGACAATCTTCTTAAAATTCGATCGCTTCTCCTCTTCTCAACTCAAAAAGCTCCGCCGTGAAAAAGAAAGGTTGTTCAAAATGAAAAACAAATCTGGTGTTAAGAGAATGAACACTTTGATTAAGCTTGAATTACAAAGATTGAATGCTCTCTATAACCAGAAGTTTCTTTCATGTAAATCCCCATCAAATATGTGGAAGTTATTAAAGGAAATCACAGGTGGTAAGCAAATGATGAATGATATTTCTGTAGATGTTAACATGCTTAATGAATCCTTCATATGTATCCCAGCAAATGTTATGATTCCTAACTCAAATAGTGTAAACAATGACTGCTTCTCATGCTTTAACACGAATGATGTCCTCAAGTGTCTTCAATCTCTCAAGCCTACTCAGTCCCTTGGTCCTGATGGTGTTCCTGCTGTTATCCTTAAGAGTGTGCCGACATCTTGTGTTCCCCGCTAACTGACATTTTCAACGAATCGTTTTCCAAAAGTATTATACCTGAATCATGGAAAAACATCAAGATCGTTCCAGTGCCTAAATCAACAAGTGGACCTAATGTTAAGTTTAGACCCATTTCAATTACCTCACCTTTTTGAAAGTTATGGAAAGACTTATTTTACTTAATCTTGATCCCTCTTTAAAACCTTTCAACGACCCCAACCAGTTTGCTTATAAACATAGTAGGAGTACGTTAGATGCCGCTGTTGTCCTCCACCATAGCATAGTCTCTAGTTTATAAAGGAGCTAAATACGTTCGCTGTGCCTTCCTTGATTACACATCTGCATTTGACTCTGTTCCCAGGTCTCTCTTGCTAAGTAAGCTTGCTGCAACACAGGCTGAAAGCTGGACAAATAAGTGGTTGCATTCCTATTTTTCTGAAAGGAAGCAGTACACCGTCTACAATGGAAAATCCTCCACTACCTCACTTACTTTAGCTGGTGTTCCTCAAGGTGCTGTTCTTTCTCCCTTTCTGTTTTCGTTTTTCTTACATGACTTGCCTCATTCTGATGTAGCCACTTTTGTTAAGTATGCCGATGACCTCTCGGTTTCTATGCCTGTCAACTCTCAGTCAGATTGTTCCAAATTAAATAACTTTCTGTCGGAAATTAGTCAGTGGTCCTCTTCAAACGGACTTAAGCTTAATCCGTCTAAATGTCAGGTAGTCAATTTCACTTTCAGACGTAAATGTGACCTACAGCAACTAGTTAGCTCACATGGCCCCAGAGGTTGAAAATACATCTTATGTCAAGTACCTTGGGCTGAGTTTTTCCACCGATCTTTCCTGGTCTTCCCACATCTTGCTAGTTACTAGAAAGATGTTTCGCTTAACGTTCTACATTAGGAAATTTAGGCAGTCTGGCATAAAGCAGTCTTTGCTTTCTCAGTTTGTAAATTCTTGTATTCTACCCATCCTCCTTTACTGCTCCCCATTAGTCTTTCCTGGACTACTTAAGAAAGACTTTGCTTCGCTGAGAAGGGCACTAAAAGCCGTTAGTAGGGCAAGTGGGATATCGTTAAACCAACTGGTTAACACTATTGTGGATAGACATATTATGTCATGTAAGAAACTAGCGAATACAATATTGTCGGACCCCGAGCATCCTCTCTATACGCATCTATCTCCTTGCATTTCATCTGGTAGAACTAGAAGCAGCTATAGGAGGCTATATGCTAGGACTACCAAATACAAAAACTCCACAATACCATATCTGGCACAGCTGTTATGTGATGAGAAATCCGTTAGGTATGACACGATAAACTTACTGCGGCACTCTAACAAATAGTCCCATTAGTTTTTGTTTTCCTTTCCTCGTTACTATTACACTGTTGTTCTCATCTTCTATCACACATCAACTTTATATTTAATATCCTGTGGTGCATTGTTTGAAATGTAAACTCTACGCTGTTTCTTTTTCTTTTTAATTATCTTTTTTTGGCGTTGGTTTTTTTAATTTATTTATTTTGACTTTAAAATCTTACAAAATTTATGAGGTAATTAGATGCAATATATTGTAATGCACGCTGAAAATTCCATACCTGTAACACAAATACCGTTTGGAATAAAGGTGTTAATATTATTATTATTATAAATCGCGAGAATTTTTATCCAATCTACGCTCAAATGGAGTATGATTCTGTTTCAACTCATCCCCTCTACCTTCCCCAGCATAGTATTTTAGTAGCCACAGTTTAATACAGTTGTCAAAGATAACGAAATATTTTCAATTAGCTAGCACATAAAGTATTTTGTTTCTATTAGTTTCTTGAAGGCTGTAAACCTTAAGCCTTTGACCTGGAATTCGAGCATGTTGAAATCATCACAAAGTTTGATCCAGTCAGCAAAATTGAAGAAAACAAGAAGAATAAACTTAACTGTAGTTAATAAGCACATCATTATTATTTCGTGGTTGCAGCCAAAACTAATCCAAGAGTGTCACATACAGAAACGTTTCAAGAATGATATTTTCACTGTTGACAAGGAGTAATTGATAGGAACTATAAGGAAATTTGAACTTGTCAAAATCTAATTTTTCGAAGACATTAAATCGTTAGTGTCAGTAAAAGGTTTGAGCATTGTGGAATACATCAAATAAATGATGTTTATATTTCGACAGTTTGCAAACAATGATAAGTTTCTTGTTTTGGTAATATTTCTAACAACGTTACCGCCCATGATCGCACCAACTGTTGAAACTGTTTTGTTTTCAATTCACACTTTTATGATTTTTGATCGTACATATACACATACTTCACTTTTTGTTCATTCATTTTTGTAGATCCACAATTTCATTTCAAGTTGTTGATAGTTGTGCTGAGTCACCCTTGTCGCATGTATCCCGCCTGACTTTAATGGATTTAGATTCTGTTATAAGTCTCTCTTTCCATTTGTTCATATTAGATTTAAGAATACAAATATTGTCCAATATATATGCAGCTGTAGATGGATCTCATCTAAATTACTGTAAGCTTGTGTTCGTATGGAATGACCTTTAATTTAGGCGTTTATGTTCATTCACTCTTACTTCAAGTGATCTGGACTTTTGACCAACATATTTAGTCTGACACTCTGCACAAGATATTTTGTGAATGAAATTATTTTATCCATCACTTCTGTTGGATCTTTCAGTTGATTTATTTTATTTCAAATTAGATTCGCTTGTTTAAATGTGATACGAATCCCTAAATTTTTGTGATTTTTCTAATTGCCTTTGATTTGATTTCTTTTCTGTGGTATTGTGACCATCTTTTTGCCATCCTCTTTCTTGTCATTCTCGGTTTCTATCCCCTTTTCCTCTTCTCCACCTTATCTCTGACAAATTCCTCTGGGCAACTCTTATCGAGTAAGATTCTGAATGTGACATTTATTTCATTTCTTTGGTCATTTGGTGTTGATGTAAGTCTGTGTATTCTGTCTACAAGACCTTGTATTAATCCTCGTTTTACACTGAGTGGATGAGTTGAGTGATGATAATCAAGAAGTCTCCCAGAATGTTTCTGAATCTGCATGACTGCTTTTGTGTGAGAAGAATTTCTCAAAATCATGTTTTTACTATAACTTAAGTGTCACTTATATATATCCATCAACATTTTATTGATGACATGAATGGTTTTAGTGCATTCTCTCCCCTAAAATATGTCAACTAATATTAGTGAGATGACCGATCCCATGACGACTCCTTCACTTTTTAGGTATACTTCCCCTTCAAATGTAAACTTTGTTACTGCTATCTATAATTCACTCCTTTCTATCATCCCTTCTGATGATAATTGTGTCCTGTCTTTTTAAGACACCATCTTCGATTATACACGTTTTCAGTGCAGCTTTGGTCATCCGAATGGTTATTTGCTTCGGAGACTGTGTTAATTCCTTTATTAACTGTTCTTCGCTATTCTTTCACGTGCTCGTTTTTATGCTACTTACTATTAGTGAGTAGTATGAATGTTTTTTGATTATCAAACATGACTTTCTTCGATACTGATGTGCAGTAATTAAATTCCTATAATCGAAAATTACTTGTTGTATATGCTTTACTCATGTACCCGTTGATGTTGATAATTGATAATCCGTCTCTCCTTATTCTGTGTCTGACATTCGCATGCTGTTCAAATAACACGTTGACCGCCTTTCACAGCACTCTGATGTTTTTGCCATGTTTTGTGTTTAATATAGTACCCTATCTTAGACAAATCCGGTGTTTTCGGATTTTACGCATCACTCAGTGTGTGGTTTGAACGATTGTCTGAATTTCCTTGAAAGACGTTCACGAACTGTTAACATAAAAGCTGACTAGTATTTTCTATCCGTCTACCTTAGTGTTTTTTATTTGTTCCACTAATTGGAATAAATCTACAATTCTAGCTTTTGAAATGTCTCTTGTTGGTCTGAATGCTTTCAGAGAATTCTTGACAGCAAATACGTGGGCGTGTTTCTAAAATCTTATCGGATTCCCTTCTCCACTTAGATTTATCTTACTATATATCTTGGGTATTTTATATGAATTTGGCATAGTTTCAAACCATTTTGACTCACCAATTATCTCTTCCGTCTGTCTAACCACGTTTGCTGTTTCTTCCATCAGAAACAATCACAGACAAAACTATGCGATTTATGAAATGCATTCCTAACAGGTTGCTGCACACTTTTATCAGCAGCTGCCTTCTCTGGCTTCACATTGAAGATCAGATGGTCAGCCGAAAAATATAAATAGCAAGAACCTCTGGAAAATAGGCAGTCAAGAACCTATTGCCCGAAAAATATGATGAATAAGTAGAGTGGATTGAACACATGCCGAGGATTCCATCAAATAACATTGCAAGTCATGGTAGCTGTCGGCTGAATCCCGAACGGGAACGACAATTTTGGTGTGGGTCCGATTGCACAGTACAGTGAGGAATGGAGGCGTTCTGTCGAGGCTCTATTTTCCCATCAGAACCAAAGTGAATAATGATAGATAAGTTTCCACAAGTAAAAACACCTATTTTCCTAACTAACTTGCAATTATTGCTGATCATCTCCCTTCAGTACAAAACTAATATTACTTGCCAAGCCAGCTTATCACTCAGGTGTGTCTGCAGGCTTTCATATAACGTATGTATCATGTATCAGCATGATTTACAACTCAAAGATGACGATCGACTTTGAATGTGTAAAATCAAGGTGGCTGTGCATTGAATCAAAAACACAAGTGGTATTCAGATCTAAAGAGGGTTAGTTCAAACGTCTGGTTTTACTGCTGAAATGTTTAGAAGGCCTATTATCCAAGAATAACTTTCCATGTATGAAGTATATCTAAAGTTTATTTGGTCTAGTAGAATGAGGCATCGAAAATATTCGAATAAAAATTAAGGCTTTGCAGCTTAAACAGTGTATTGGAGTGGGAATAGAAATCTCTTCACCCACTTAGTTGCAAACACACTCAAATAACGAATCCTAAATGGTGAGAAACATAAAATTCTGATTTTCATCAGTGTTCTCAGAGAAAATAACCTGCAGTGACAAACGTTTTTGTGGAGATTATCAAATATGAAAATGTTTATTTCATCTCTTTCCTACAAATCAAAATTTATGTTCCGTTAGTGCGTTTAATATCTTTCGTCCGAACAATTGTCGTTAATCAGTTCAGTGTATATCATTCAGTTCATATAACTCCATGAAGCGCTCTTCTCCAGTTAAATAAGCATAGTATTGCATGATAAAAGCTTAGGCAATAATGAGTTAGACAAAGAGAGCAGGTAAAACACACAACAACTTCAGCTGAGACGTTTGTGAGTAAACATCACTGACTTGTATTTCACATAGCGAAAACAATCATTAAGATAAATAAATCAATGGTTGAGATTATATTATGTTGAATAGCATCATATGAGATTAAACTGCAAAAAACATTTAATTATTCACTGGGTAACTTAAACATGCAATGACAATCAAAGTTAGTAATGTGTTCAAAACAGAAAGTCGTGATATAGCAGAAAGTTAGATGAACAACTGTTACTCAGAAAGAGAGTACAAATTTAATGTTTGAATTAAATGAAAATATGTCAGTTTGAATTAATTATCAGTTCATCTGTCAAAATAGTTGGCAAAGGTGGTCGCAGTTTCAGACCACTTCTCTTCAGAAATCTAAAAAACACAACAGAACATTTTGAAATCTTCAGTGAAGGATTCAGTGCACGCTGTTGCTAAAACAGAAATGCACAAATGAATATCGCACTTTTGCTTGCTGAATAAAGCTCACTCTAAGTTTGATTGTTTGGCTCTTGGCAAAATAGTAAGACAGCTAATGTGGTTATTCCATGAATCGTAACTTTCCCTTGATTTCACTTAATCAGCGCTTACTAATTTTAGCTTTTCTTTTTTTTAATTCATATGTGGCTACCAGACATAGCTCAACTGCTCAACTCATTCCTTGGAAGTGTGTGTGAAGCACAATAGACGAAGAATTAACTCAAGGGGATATATACACAAATGATTTCGTCAAACCCTTCATTGATTGTCAGTTCATAATTCAATGTGACATATTCATATCAGATATTAAAACTAGTATACTTGACACTGGGCTGCATCTCAAAACTTGGAAATGCCGTCATAGATGAAGTCAATCAGCGTTTAAATCAACACACAATGTAGCCTCGTATTTCATTTGAATTGAAAGTGCTGCTTCCTGGAAAAAAGTTGATTTTATTCTGTTGAATTTCAGGTTGGCTCAACGTCATGTTCCAGATGGAAGGAGTAAATAAACTACTGGTCAATCTGATACATGTCTTGCACTGTCCCTATTAAGGCTGAGTTATTCCTGGTCAAATGTTGAGCACACGGATTTATTCATATCTCAAGTGAAATGCTAAAATATTGTGATAACTGCATAGCATCCAATTGTATGATTATAGATTTATAGCCTAATTTAGGAACACTGAAACTACAATTATTAAATTTATGATCAACCTACCGTACTAGATTCTCTAATCATTGCGGCATGTTATTTCTGGAAATGAGGAAGCGATAAATGCTAAGAGTGAAATCCTAGAAAAGAAAATTTGACGAGGCGAGAACATGTACGACACTACTTGGTAGAAATCTTCTGAGCACTCAATAAAAGTTTACAACAATTCACTCATATAACTTCTGGTTTTCCCATTTGTCACTTTTCGTAACAGTGTAACACTATAGATATACCACAGTGACCGTCAGTCACTTTGTGTTCAAACACATGTGTATATATACATATAGTTTCACTTCAGGAAATGAGTTTTAGACGAACATTTTGATTCGTTTGATAGCGAAATAACCAGTTCTTCTTCATATCAGAAATAATCTGAAGATTAGACAGTTGGGTAACTTCGCATGCAAAAGTCAGTTTAATGAAACTATTTCAATATAGAAAAAATCCCCATTTAAACATTTTAAAAACAGAACGATAGAGCGAAGAAATATTTACTTTTCAATTAGATCCTCATCTCAGTCGAATCACTGTATTCAGAGAAATAATGGGATTAATTTCCCGCTACACTGGTAGCTAGATACCTGTTGCTGTTTCTCTGTTTCTTGTTTCGGCGCATGTGCTTCTTGACTTTCATTGAAGTCTGAATTGAACTAATTGCTAATTTCCCAATTTCCTTAATTGTTTTATGTAATAATTTCGTTTTAAATTGCCATAACATTCCACTCTTACTGTATCCTCTCAACCTCTTTATCACATTGTTAATAAATTAGTTCTGGTTCTTAGGTCATCAACTATCCCGTTTTCATTTTTCTTATTCTGCTGTTATACCTACTGAGTTAAAATACTTCCTGAATTATTCCATCTTCTTCGATTCATTATAACTTATGCCCTATTTGGTTGTTAGCAGTAAAATAAAAACCAAATTTTTTTTTTTTTATAAATGGGAATATTCTTCTTTACTGATAAGATGTAAGATTCAGAATTTTCCCACACGGGTTATTATCCATGACAAGTTAACCAGGCTTAATAATTTCCATGTTTTCCATTGTTTATGTGAGTTTTTTAGGTTCAACTACATGGTATGGTGTTTCCATATCTACTGCATCGCATATAATTATATGTTTTAATTTAGAGCATACTGGTATTATTCCTCAGATTTTGGAGGGACTCTCTCTGGTTTCACCGGTTTTACTCTATCCACCATGTGTATTTTAAGTTCATCAGCACTAGCCATTTCAGTTTGACTGGTCGCTTATTTTCTTCCAGTCATAATATTCTGATTTTGGATTGTTGACTCTGAAGGTGAGTTCTTCCATTTTAGTCCACTTGAGCTTACTTCTGTTTATTCTTACTTCTGATCATTCGCTTTGATCCGTCAAATGTTTGATGGGAAATCGTCTTTCCTCATGGTATGATTTGCAAATTAATATGGAATTACGTACTACCATGAAGTGACGGTTTTGTATACATATTAATAAGTATTATGTACGTTTTGGGATGAACGCATCAAGAAGAAAAGACATATTTCTGGATGGAACTTACGTTTTCCGTCGGGAAGTTTAATTACACCTACGATGAGGGACGAATTTGGAATCAGAATGGAAGAGAAATTTTTTCTATTGAATAACCTACAATCATCCAATGGTCTTAGTTCCTAAATAACATGTTGAGTGAAAAAATTAGTATTACTATTGATAACAGCCCATGGATTCGTTGTTTGTAACCTTCTGAATGTTTCGACAATTGAAAATTTAATATTTACTGGAAGCGATGAGCAACACGCTTGTAAGTATCTCATCGCACTTCCTTTTTCAATAGTTATAGAAATGAAAAAAATGATGGTTTAATTAAAATACACAAAACTGTGGGGTTAAAAATGATGATTAAATCACGCTGAATCAGTCGCATGCATCCAAAATTATGTGTACCTTATTTTTCCTTACTCCGGTCGAACTGATATACTGTAATAGAGCAATAGCTAGCTCTTTGTAAAATTAGGCCATCACCGTCTGTGAACATGCAACTTATTAAACCACTTAACGTACCTTGGTAATCCATACCCCATTATTTTTTAGGATATGTGCCATTTACTATCCGCCTTATTCTTGTATACCTTATCATTTGATTTACTTTATTCTTAACTTTATTTTTCCAATTTCATATAAATTGAATTTACATATAGATGTGTGATCAGAGGTATCAACGTTTATTGCTCAACTTTTCATTGCTCGGGTAAGGTCCATCAATGAATACCGCTACCCGAATTCACTAGACATTTTAATCGTATTAGATTTATTGCTACTGAAAAATGTAGTCAAGCAGTCATCCCACTGTTAACGGAAAGATGTATCTGCATTATTCTTCAATCTTCCTCTTTCGATGTTTCACAAGGAATATTCAGGATTATTCTGTTGGATTAATGCGCCGTTACGTGTTAATGTTAAACAGTTTCGAGAGGGATTGCCTATTCCACCGGTGTATGTTGGTTATACTTCGAAATCCTTTCGGCTATTCATATTAGTCTTAGTTAAATTCACAACACACTCTACGTTGTTCCAATAGTGTTCATTTTGTTATTGTCGGGCTAGTAGAAGTTTTGCAGTGGAAATATGATATCGATAGACTAAATTATTTACGCAATTGAAGGATACGTTGTCTCTTTAGTCATTTGGGTACGTTCGCCACTTCAACAAACAGTGTGATGTGTAGAAATTGACTTACTTATGCCAGTATCCTTTGTAGTTGAGACTTCATTTTTAAATAAAATACTATGTTTTAATTTCATTCATGAAGTCCACCTAATAAACAACTAATCGTTATAACTGAATATTACATTCTTTAGTTACATAGGCTTTCAACTTGTACTACATGAAAGAAAGTAAATGAAAGTTTGATGTCTGCATTCATTCTCCTTATCATCCGCATCCATCATTTAGAATAATTCATGTATAATTTAAATTCCAACTGGTCGCGTGCCTTAATAAATTCTCTAGGATTTATCAGTAGGCTTTATATCATTTAACTTGGTGACTGCAATTACTTCAAGTGAGCCTTCATATGGTTTGGAACATATGGATCCGCGTTCAGCCTTACCTCTCAACCGCTTAACAGTCACGCTGGGAAATGAGTAGGACCATAAGAAGCAGCAGTTATTTTTTAGTTATCTACATGATTCGAACTGGGTACAAAGATATGAGACTGGCAGTAGTTTTGGAAGATATCAATCCCAAAATATCACTGACAACTGACAGTTTTGAGAACGAAAGATTTTATTTTTATTCAGTGGTCAGGCCAGATTGTATCACAACGTTTATCACTAAAATTTCGACTACATCTTAGTAAATGAATGTGATTATATCACGAAATTTCAATCCTAATGTAGGCTAGAAACAAAACGACAGTGGCCGACATTTCGACTTACTAACTCATTAGTTTTGGCAATTTACTTCTTAGATGCTGAAAGGGATGATACAACTGTCTGCGTGGACAGTGCGCCTTCCTATGTCTGTCTACTATGGGTCATTTTCTCCTTTCATTTACAACTCCACTACTTCATTTTTAATCAGCTGATTTTCGGTGTAACCATTAAACTAACTCATAAGTATTATTCTTTTTTCTACCTATTCCTCAATTTATAACGTTTTGCATTTTTCAGTAATAAAGTGTGTGTGTCAGTTCCTGAGAGTTTAACTCATCGAGTAACCGTTGGTAGTATTTCTAGAGGTCAGTGCCTAATTAATTTTTGGTAACACTTATGATCAAAGGAAGAGAGGATAATGTATCATTACTCTCTCCCTTGTTTCACTAGTTATTGGTTAACTAACTACATCATAGACATAAAAAACAAAATACGACCATTAACTCTCGTTCGTAGAAAATGTTACGATTTTATGTAGAAACTATTTCTAACTTCTTTCTTGGTGCCCTGCCTAAATTTCAACATTTTCACTTTATTTCCTTTGCTATAACTGTGATTTATGGAATTAAGTGAAAGTGATTGCATCATCTCTACTAATCGCACTATTTTATATATTCTATTTCAACCGTAATGATCCTTACTTTCATATGAATTATACTGACAAGTAGATGTGGGCTGACATTCTAAGAAGTGTATTTATAATTATTTCTCATTACGTCTTATTTCATCATGTGAAATGTAGTTCACCTAGTAATAGACTATGAGAAACTCCAAACACAGGGGATGGCTTTCACCAGAAGAAAACATACCTAATTTAAACAGAATTCATTTGATTCGAAAATGTAGCATTAAAGACAGGGAATCATGAAAAGCAGCAGATGTAGGTTAAGCAAATTATCTAATGCAAGAAACTTTTAAAATAAAACACAACATAATCGAGCAAAGAATATTCTTTTCGATAAATTCCTCCTCTGGCTCTACAATTATATACATGTTTATATACACAGAATATTCAAGGTTGCTAGTTAATAACAATATTACACTGATCTTGCTTTACAAATCGATATTATTTAAAAAACACTAATATTGTTATTAACTAGCAACCTTGAATATTCTGTGTATATAAACATGTATATAATTGTAGAGCCAGAGGAGGAATTTATCGAAAAGAATATTCTTTGCTCGATTATTTTGTGTTTTATAAATATCTGAATGAATATTTTTGCTATTTTAAAATAAAGTTGAACGCCTCCAAGGAAACCGTCACAGTCTCCAAAAGCACGAGGTAAAAATTGGATAATTTAAGCAATATAATGAAGGAAACGCTCTTGGAAGAACACTGGAAATCTCTGAAAGTTATGTGAAAGAATTCTACATTGTCTTAGTAGTATAGAAAGAATAGGCAGAGCAGACAATGGCCCTTTACAGACACGTGAAAGCCAGTAGGGAAATAAGGATGATGAGATAGAAGATGGGCCGATACAAAGATGAAAACAAGAAGGGGAACTGAGCTCAATGTACAACCCACTGGACAAGTGCAGTGAAGAAGTGCATCAAGAAAGACAACAGTCAATTCTCCAACACACTGACAAATGAAGCCTAACAGGCTGCAAGTTAGAACGACATCAGAACATTATATCAGATAATGAGGTCGTGATATTGGACGAAATCAACACAAATAGAACCATCACTCACTGAGAAATGCAGGTACATCCAGCTGACGAGTCTCAAATAGGACGAAATGCGCATCCTGGATTCCACTGCTAGCCACCATCCACCAATTGTATACTAACAAATAGAACCAGTTAAAATAGTGAATGGCACGCAATAACCAAAGAGCAGGAATGAGAGGAAAGCTGAGCTGACCGCATTGATCGGCATTAATCGACTGTTGAATATACCATCATCTGTATCTCATCAAGATTCACCCCAAGCACTGAAAGGCATGACACCAAAAACTGGTCATTCATGGAAAGCAGAAGTTTTGAATGCCATAAATCTATCGAAATCCAGTAAAGCAGATTTACTGAGATTGATTCTCTCGAAAGCATTAAAAGTGGACCCAGATACCTCAGCAGACATACTGACAGCACAATTTGTAAGGGTGGGAGAAGAAAGAAAGCTATGTACGAACTGAAAGAAAATCATGATTGTCGAACTCCAAGGGGTAGAGAATTTAATATTTTACAAGAACTGGAATCGAATCATGCTTCTATCTACACCAAACAAACTTTAAATTTGCGAAGTCTTGGAGGAGATAAAGGATGTTCTGGATGAAAACCTTCACTCTAAATTACCTGGTTCCAGTCAAATTCGGATGGATCAAATTGCAATGATACACATTATCACTTGATGGAACACAGAATAGTGGGTAGCTGTCTACCTCCATTTTCATCTCCTTTAAAAAGCGTACTTCTTTACTGTCAAGTGTAAAATATTTAGGAGGTGGTCTCAATACTATGAACGTATTACTAACTACATGAGACGTATCTGTGATTTTAAGATTTTGATTGCTCCTGTTGCCTAAATTTGAAATGAATATTTTGTGAAATCTAGTTTCATGATGATTCAACTACGTAAAAGCCATCATTTACTAAATTACATTGTAAGATGAATTCTATTCCCATCCTTGAATCAAGTCAACCTGTCCCGGATCAGCCTAGCGTTGTTGCAACCCAATTATCCATGCCTAACGTGTCTATCCCTGCTTGTTTAATGAACTGTGTGTATGTGTTTTTTTACCTCGATCCGTTTAGTCAGACAGTTGAACTCATGGCCCAATCAGAGTATTTTGTGAACTGTTATTTTTGCTCACCCATGTCTAACTTTGTACTATTCTGTCGAGTTTATCTTATTTATTGATTTTCATTTGTATTTTCTTACTTGGTCAAGTAGCCAATTAAATTCTATCTTTGTGCCTATGCTCGGTCTATCTCTCTCAAACGCTCTCTGTTTTATGCCATGCCTTACTTGGGTTCATTCTTCTACTGACTGCTTACCTGAACGGTCGTGTCTGGTTCCGGCTAGTTCGCAATTTTGGCTTTAACGTTATTTCGCTCTGATAGCGGCACCTTGCTTTCTGTTAAGCGTTGTGCTTTGTACTCTTGAAACCGTTAAGGTTTGTTGTATATATATAATTATTGATTTGTTTATTAATAGTACCGTAGAAACAGTGACCGGCTTCTGGTTTGTTCTGGACCGGGATAGCCTTTATCTACGCGTGACTTAATTTCAAGCGATATTGCGCTTACAGTACTTAACGGAGTACTTAACGAAAGAGGCAGTGTCATTCAAGAAAATCCCGTACTGAACTGGTCAGTACTTAACGGAGTACTTAACGTATTACATGACGCTAAACGGATCGAGACCGTACTGAACTGGTCAGTACTTAACGCTAAATTGATCGAGACTTTACTGAACTGGTCAGTATTTAACGTCAAATAGAAAATCCCGTACTGAACTGGTCAGTAGTGAACGTTCATCCAGAAGAAGCTGTGGTGAATTGGCAGCACGCAACGTTGTTGAAAATACATTTTTCTTTGGAACAATGCAAACCAGATCAGGGAAGCAAATTTCGGAGCAGCAGTCGGAGAGTTGGCAAGTCCCCGTTCGTATAAATGATCATGTTGGTAATCTTTCGTGCCCCGGCTCTCATGTCAGTAGTTCGAAATTATTATTATCGCGAGTAACTAGTGCTAAGTCGTTGCTACTAAGAGCGCAGCTAAAAGAGAAACAGCTTCGAGAGGAGTTAGAGTTAGAGAAAAAGTTGCTCAAGGCTAGACATGGTGTCGAAATGGCTGAGCTGCATGTGAAGTTAGCCGAGGACGACGAACGGAAAACTCATGGAAATACGAAAAGAGGCACTGTCAATTACGCTCGAATCAGCGAAGACAGTATCAAAGACGACATCAGAAGTCTACATCAAGCTGAGCTTAAGGATACTGAAGAAAACGAAGACTCGTTTTCTATCGAAGATCGTAAGGCAATCGAGTTGGTTACTCAAAGCACCGTCTTAGAAAAGGCGCATTACCTCATTCCCTTGCTATCGAAAGATCCAGCAAAGGTAACGGACAATAATTATGTAGTCGCCATAAATCCGTTACTTAGTATGAAACAGAGGTTATCACGTGACAAGAACCTTTTAGCACGATATGTGGATGGGATAAATACGATGTTAAAAAATGGTTATGCCCTTACAGCAACCCCAGAGCAGCTAGCAGCCAACTATCGCCCGAGGTGGCATCTTCCACATCATCCCGTAATGAATACGAAAAGCCAGATAAACTGAGAGCGTTTGAGAGAGATAGACCGAGCATAGGCACAAAGATAGAATTTAATTGGCTACTTGACCAAGTAAGAAAATACTGCCGATGATTCCCAAACTAGGATGAAACAGCAGCTGTACAGTACTCCCTGGTTTTCAATGGTTCTTTAACTGATATCAATCCGTGATCAACTCGTAAAACATAACTAATCCTTACAAACCAAACTATAGAAAGTTAATCTGATGCTCGCTAGTGACTTGCTACAGGTTGGAGTTTCCTGAGTTCTAGTGAGAAGTCGTGACCAGTGAGGTCCAATTAGATGTCACGTGTGTGGATGGATGTCCCACCAACGACAGTGGTTGGGGTCGCGCTAAATCACGAATTGGTAGAAGTTAGAATTCACGAGCCATTGAATCGGGTTCTAGTGGCTGAATGGTATACGAGCTTGCCTTGTAACCGGAAGGTCCTGGGTTCGAAACCCAGTGGGTGCGTACTGCCGATGATTCCCAAACTAGGATGAAACAGCAGCTGTCCAGTACTCCCTGGTTTTCAATGGTTCTTTAACTGATATCAATCCGTGATCAACTCGTAAAACATAACTAATCCTTACAAACCAAACTATAGAAAGTTAATCTGATGCTCGCTAGTGACTTGCTACAGGTTGGAGTTTCCTGAGTTCTAGTGAGAAGTCGTGACCAGTGAGGTCCAATTCGATGTCACGTGTGTTCGTATGTTCACAATGAAAAATAACAGTGACGAAATTGTTGCACTGTAAGAGCAGGTAAGTATGATTAACATTCTGCAACATGTAAGATGATATGATATTTCAAGTAGTTTTCGCCGATGAAAAGTTTCGTATGTTCGAGATAAAGCAGCTCGAATTTCTAACTTTTGATAATAATTACTCATTCGACTTCAGCTGTCGACATAACTTGTGGTGAGAAAATATTTATGAGAAGAGAGGAATCACGGTGATTTTCTTTTCACTTGACTATAGTATAAGAGTGAAGAGTTTAACACACGTTGCTCAATAACGTGTGAGTTTATGCATAATTATAAAACACACAAGACCATCTTCTGAGATGGAAAGAAGTGTAATTATGTAGGATATTAATTTAACTTTTTTTCATGTTTTATCTACTTTCAAGGAATTTTTGATAATGTGAAAACATGAACACACTCATAGTAACCACAAAGGTACTGTTATTTGCAGAAAGCGTTTTTGAAGCGGCCAGCAAATAAGTCAGTCGATAATATTACCGTTTACTGTTTGATGATTGATGTGTCGTTTACACGAAGGAATGAATGGTGAATATCTTGTGGGATCAAACTTACTTGTTGCACTGGTAGCTGTTTCGATGAGTGAATTTCGAATAAAATACTTTTTGAATTTACCTGTCATATGCCATTTATTGGGGGAAAACTATAATGGCAAAGTTATTAACATACTGTTAAAGCTTCTCTCAGGACATTTCTCTGTTATTAATGGAGTGAAACATCTGTTCCTCAGTCACTATACTTTGTTAACACTTGATTGTGATCATTTGGTGAGATATTCAGAAGCATTTGTAACTTATATTTCAGTTTGAAAGATGTTGTGGCGTACATGCTGCACGTGTTTAACTCGTGAATATCTGCCTGTATTGTAGCGAATAGAGGAATGACTTATGTCTGTTGAGTAAATGTGACCTTCAAATATACTGCCTCAGAATTATGTTCACACTTGTGCATTGCAACATCCAACAGCTACAATCAACGCCATCTCCACTTTCCTTTTTTAAAAAGTTAGTTTTCTGCAAAAAAACTTATTTCATCCGATGTGTACGACAACAATTAAGTAGATTTCAAAACTGGGTAGAACTCCCATCAGGATACCACTCAGAATCGTAGACAGTTTTGAGATAACTCTAATCTTTACTAAGTATCTTCTAGTTGATGTATCAGGATGCGTCATACTAACCAGCCACTCGAGTACACTCAACTCAGTTAAGTGATCAAATATTTAGCCATATACATGTGGTCTTGATGTCCCGGGAACTTTCTCAATGCTCCAAGGTAAAATGAAATAATTAATGTTATTATTGATACAAGTCCAAGAATCGGTTGGTTGTAACCTTCTCAATGTTTTGACAACTTAAAATATAACATTCACTGGAAGCGAGGTGAGATATAGTCTGCAGTTAAACTACGAAGAATAAAAATCCCAAAGGTATAATTTTGAAGTTTTGATATAGTCAGACAAAAACATCTGACTTCTGTTTCTAAATTTGTGAGGCCTGAAAGCACACAGGTATTTTTTAGTGACCATACTTCGAGTTTTTGTTTTCGTATGTGGTGCCTGTATTAGGTGAAATTAATTTATGAGAATGCGGCTATTTCGTTCAGGTGTCAGCTATCCGTATAATTGATTGTTTCAATGATGATACTCAGTGTAGTGTCACTTGCTGAAATGGATGAGAAATCTACAAAGACGAAAATATGTAGAAAAATGTCTGGCAAATGGTTGTGTTACAAAAATAATTTGGCTGCATAAGTTATTTAATCTATGTGGAGAAACCACACCTCACACTCCGTAGAGATTGTAGGATATAGTTTTTTAAAGAATATCAGTCACTTTTACCGCGAAATGAACGGAATTATCTGTGTTTTCTGACTCCATTGAAATCTTAATTGTTTGGGCACTTTTTTATTCTTCGAGGAAATTTTCGGCATATGGTGGTCGTCGCACTGCTTATGCACTGTTTGAGTGAGCTTTGAGTGAGACACGAATTAGAGCGAACGAGCTGAGGACCCGAAAGTAACTTGGAGGCAACATGTGAAAAAGGAATGAATAATTGTCGATAAGTATAGAACCAGCTGAATATGAATGCATGGTATCGGGAGCGACGGAGATGTCCCACTAAAGTCCCATGTCCCACCATGGCAAAGGGATTAAAACAATAATGATAATATTAGTCTTTCTATAAGGCCATTTGATGTTGAGGAGTAGCTATTTATCAAAAAAATAAAATAAAATTTCATATAATAAATGTAAAATTTTTATCTGTTGCTAGGTTGGTATATGTGCTCATATTTCATATTCGAAAGCAAAAGTTGCTCTAGTGATATGTGCTTCATCACCTCTGAGACTCATCAATTCAATGTTTGAAACAGCACTAAAAGCATTTTCTGCAACAGCGAGTATAGGGACAGTTTCCGTCTAATTGACTCTAATATTTAGTGGAATACTCCACTTCTAAGTGTTTTGAATAGCATAACGCAAACTGTTATACTGAATTATGTTTCAGTGCTGAATTTCATATGGCTACAAAGAGCAGTCTGACAGAAGATGTATTGTGTAAGTCTCATGATATCGTCTGACTTTGACTTTTTTGTTATCACGTCTATTCTATTGCAAAAAAAACCATTCGTAGTTGACGTTTGAATACATTGAAATACATCGCAATGTTGAGCTCCTCTAGATAACATAAATGTGTAGTTAAAACACTGAAGCGTGTAAAAAACGATGAAATAATTTACTCACTCGTCTCAAGTATTGGCTTTACTGTATCATGAATAGGGAGAAACATGAAAAGTGTGGTTACAATCAACGATTCATTTTAGTTTTGACAGAAACGTAATAGCCTGTTATGGGTATTTAGAATATCTTAATTTATTTGCAGTAGAGAACCAGACAGTTATATAGAGTGTGGAAGGAGGTAAACAAGTAGTGACAGTAGCAAAAGTTCCTCAATAATGTGTGAGTTTCTGTGATCAGTGAAACGCAAAATGAACGTTTTCACATGACAAGTAGTGTAATTAGGTGAGATAATAATTTATTCAGTTTCGTATATTATCCCCTAAAAAGAAAATTTGAAAATATGAAAAAATGAGCAAAACAATATTCACCACAGAGATATTATTACAAACATAAAGCATCGATCAAGCCACCAGCAAAACAAGAAATCCAATATTATTAATGTTTACTGATTGATGGTTGATGTGTCGTTTACACAAAGGAATGAATACTGAATATCTTGTGGGATCAAACTTACTTGTTGAAGTGGAAGCTGTTTTGATGAATGAATTTCAAATAAAATACTTTCTGAAGTTATCTGTCATACGCCATTTATTGGAGAAAACTGTAATGGCAAAGTTGTTAGCATTTTGGTGAAAGCTTCTCTCAGGATATTTCTCTGTTATTAGTGGAGTGAAACATCTGTTACGCAGTCACCATACCTTGTTAGCAATTGATTGTGATCATTTGAACAGATATTTAGAAACATTCTTAACTTATCATATTTCAGTTTGAAAAATGTTATGAGGCAAATGCTGCACGGGTTTAAGTCGTGAATATTTATCTCTATTGTAGCGAATAGAGGGATGACTTAGGTCTGTTGAGTAGATGTGACCTGCAAATATAATGTCTTGGAATTAAGTTCACACGTATGCATCACAACATCCAACGGTTACAATGAATTCCATTTCCATTTAATTATTTTTGAAAACAACAACAACCAAGTGGATTTTAAAATTGAGTGGCACTCCCATTAGGATACCACTTGGAATCGTAGACAGTTTTGTGATAACTCTAATCTTTACTAAATATTTTCTGGTTGGTGTATCAGGATACGTCATATTAACCAGCCAGTCAAGTACATTCAACTCAGTTAAGTGGTCAAATATTTAGCCATATATATGTGGTCTTGATGTCCCGGGAACTTTCTCAATGCTCCAAGGTAAAATGGAATAAGTAATGTTATTATTGATAACAGCCCAAGGATCGGTTTTTTGTAACATTCTGAATGTTTAAAATTCAGCATTCACTGGAAGTGATGCACACTATGGTCTACAGTCATACCATGAGAAACAAAAATGTCATAGATATAATTTCGAAGTTTTGATGTAGTCGTACACAAGGTTCTGACTTCTGTTTCTAAATTTGTGGTCTCGGAAAACACACAGGTATTTTCAGTGACCTGATAAACTGAATCTTGATAGGGAAAAGCCACGACCAAACTATGGGTATTAGTTTTCGTATCTGGTAGTGGCTGAAATTAATTTATGAGGAGTTGGCTATTTCGATTAAAAGTCAGCTACTCATGTAATAAATTGTTTCAGTGACGACAACCAAGAGTTATTTATAGATTTTTGTGTACATTATTATTCGTTATTGTTAGCAGAGAAGCAGGGTCTTCTGATTGGTTTTATTCCTGGTGAAGGTTATTCTGTCATTTCCTTGTGGCCATTTATTAGATAGTCCGGTCATTTATCTGCCAATCGTATCCACCCAAATGAAGTCTGCTGTGGTTGTTTGGTGAGATCATCAAGGTTAGACTTTGTTCTTGCTTTTTTTGATCACCAAGATTCAGTGAATTCATCTCTAACCACATTTTCACTGTTATAAGCAGAATTCAATGGGAAATTTACCTTTTGAATTAGTAGGAATAAACTTTTTTGAATTTGATTTGTTACAGGAATAATTCAGTGATATCATACGTCACGCTTCATGGGGATTTTTGGAGATATTTTCTTGGTGATTATCTCTGAGAATATCGGTCACTTCTATTGGGAAATCAAATGAATTATATGTATTTTCTAGTTATAAAAGCAGCCGAATATGAATGCAGGGTATCGAATGCATCGAAGTGAAAGCAATAACGATGACATAAGCCTCTCCACTAGGCCCTACATTTTTAGACGTAGTTATCTATCACACCCTTTCGATGTTCATAAAATAAATGAGGCATTTTTATCAATTGCTAGATTGGTAAATTTTGTCAAATCTCATAATCGACATATAACTTTTGATCGTGCATAGGAATATAAAACATAGGTTGATCTAGGGAAATGTGATTAATCATCGTTGTGACTTATCAACTCTGTAATTGGAACACGAATAAAGGATTTTCCGTGACAATGTGTTTGGGGACAGTTTCCGTCAAATATATAATACCGAACATCCAATCATCGTTTAACTGGCTCAGATATTCAGTAAAATACTCCACTTCTAAATGTTTTGAATAGCATAACGCAAACTGTTATACTGAATCATCTTTCAGCACTAAGGCTGGTATGGCTACAAGCAACAATCTGACAGGAATTATCATGTGTAAGTCTCATAAAATCGTCTGACTTTGATTTTCTCATTATTACCTCCATTTTATTTCTGCAAAAATTATTCGTAGTTTACGACATAATATATTGTAATATATACGTCAATTTTAGACTTCTCTGTGTGACGCAAGTTTACAGGTAAAGGGTTAAAGTATGAAGAAAACGATGAAATACTTCACTCACTCGTTGTCTTTAGCTTTGGTCTTACTATATTGGGGTGAGAGAGTTTAAATTTATGGGAAACATGAAAAGTAGGGGTCACAATCAACAATTCATTTTAGTTTTCACAGAAGCGTAATAGCCTGTTATGGGTATTTAGAATATCTTAATTTATTTGCAGTAGAGAACCAGACAGTTATATAGAGTGTGGAAGGAGGTAAACAAGTAGTGACAGTAGCAAAAGTTGTTGGTAGTTAAATAGCATTTTTTGAAGTAAATGAACGGTAAATTCTAATGGTGTATTCACCATTATTAAACTAATAGCACTTAAAGGTCAAAAGTTGTGGAAATTTGTCTACACATTTCTTCAAAATAAAAACATTCACTAAGCACACTATGTGACTGTATGAATGATCTACCAGAATTCTGATCAGGTCGAAACATTTCACGTCGAGTGTATAAATAGGAAGTATTATATATTCTGCAAACTGACTTCAGTGCACGCATGAGGTTAAATAAATTAGTGAATTCATCTCAAATTCACTCAAATGTAGAATATTATATGAAGTGTTTCAATAAGGTACTTGGAGAGAAGATTGCTGAATACATTAATTTATACCAATTTAAACGCAGGCCTATTCCAGCCAACAGAGTGAAGATTGACTTACTTCTATCCGCTACAGTGATATAGTGTGCCAATGAAATCGGTGGAAAGAGACATACACACGTGTTTGGAAAGCACTGCTGAATGTGTCTTGTTTTCTCATTATCAGAACGGCGAACAATGCAAATTCACTAATTTCTTCCATTATCATTCCTTCTTATGTAAAATACTGATATCATGAATGATATTCACGGAGAGATGAAATTAATTGCTACTGATATAGTATTCAATTATTATTCATACCTAATTTATCTGAGAAATTCAAAATTTCAGAAAATGTTGAAAGTTGAGTGGAAATCATCAATTCACCACCAAAAGTAAGAACAATCTTCCAGAATATTCATATACAATGACAAATAAGTGAAGAGGCTGAAAGAAGGTCAGATAGATTCATGAAAATATTGAATAATTTCTATGCAGAAACATACGTATATACGACTTGACATTACACAGAAATAACTCATTTTACTGGATAGTTTATGACTATAGGTAGATTCTAATATTTTTCTCTCTTACTTATCTCAGCTTCTTGCATTTATGAGTCGAATTCCTAGCGGACAGTTTTGTTATTACCTTATTGAAATATATATCGGCAGTCAAAGAAGGGCGAGTGCACAGCGCATACAAAGAGGGAATTTAACTTTTTGATATCACACATTGCTGTGATGAGAATAAATTTTACTAAGAATTCAAAAAAACTTGAAGTCATTCAGTTATTTTGAATATACTGAGTTAATGTGGCCTATTCTAATTACTGTATACTGAGACGCAAATGAATTGAAAATGAGCCTATTTAACTCGAAATTACTTGATAGAAACCATACATAAATATGCGTCATGTAGACGGAGAAAACAATTTCACTCGCCAAGAGGGATTGTGGCAGTATTTATCGATAGTGCAGTACTTTAGGTTTGCGTGAAAACGGAATGAAATACACTGTGTTCAAACCACAATGTTAGCTTCACCAAATGCAAGCTAAACCAGAAAGTAACTTTCGAGTAAAGTAGTAAAGTTGCCAAGGATACATCAAGTTTCACCATGTATATTATTGCGAATGAAAATTGTTACTAACATTTCTATGCGTCATGCAGAATCGGTTCACAAATACATGTGACTAGAATTATTATTATTATTGGTACCTTGGGTTCCTAGTGGAACATAGAGCTTCAACTGCACGTCCTCACTTCCTTCTGTCTTCTGCTTTACTTTTCACCTGCATCCATGTTAGTCCATACTCTTTCAACTCCTCCTCTTCACACTATCTCCTCCATGTCACCCTCCCTTGGACGTCCCACTCGCCGCTTCCCTTTCGGGTTCTACTCGAGCAATGTCCTGACGTGCGATGTCACCCAGCGGCCTCCTCAGCGAGTGCCCGATCCATCTCCACTTTCTTTTGCATATTTGTTGGGCGATTGGTTCTTGCTTTGTTTGTTCCCATAGTTCCTTGTTGGTGATTCTTTCCGGCCATCTGATCTTCAGTATAGAGCGAAGACAGTTGTTAATAAAGGTCTGTAACAAGCTGTTGGAAATATTCTTTGTGACCCACCCGCCAAGTTTCTGATCCGTATAGAAGAACTGACTTAACGTTTATATTGAAAATCCGACCGAATTTTGTTGTTGGTGCTGGCTGAGTGACAAAAATTTCCAGATTGATTTCAGGTTGATGAATGTGTTTCTCGCCTTCCTGATTCTCGCTTGATTTGACATCCTCGTCCGTTCCGACTTCCTGTAGTCGAGACAATGCTCCCTAGATAAGTGAGGAACGAAGCAACCTCTTTCAAATCCCTACCGTTGATGGTGGTTGACGCTGGGTGTTGCTACTGTTGTTGTTGATTGATTATTTTCATTACCTTTGTTTTGTCTATGTTCACCTGGAGTCCTGTCTTCGCCGGCTGCTTCTTCGACTAGTTTGTCGGTTTTCGCTTGTAAGTCTTCGATTGTGTGTGACATCAAACATAAATCATCCACGCGCGAAATCCAGGTCTTCTAGGTTCTTCACGTCGGTCCAGGATATCCCTGTCTTCTCGTTTCCCACTGTCTGACGCATAATCCAGCCGTGCACCACAATTAGGAATATCATTGGTGATAGTAAGCACCCTTGTCTGACTCCTGTGTTTACTCCAAACGCCTCGCTGAATTTTCCGTTGTGGATCACTTGACATGTGCCGTTGTCGTACAGCTGTTGAATAAGGTTGATGAATATTTGGGGTACGCCGTAGTACTCGAGTAATTTCCAAATTACTTCACGGTCAACGCTGTCGAAGGCCTTCTCAAAGTCTATAAAGTTGAGGTAGAGGTTTGATCGCCATTCCATGCTTTGTTCTGTAATGATGATGCGTAGAGTTGCAATTTGGTCAGTACATGATTTGCCTTTCCTGAATCCAGCTTGTTCTGGTCGGAGTTCTGTCTCCAGTGCGTCCTTTAATCTCTCCAGGATGATGCGACTCAGGATTTTACTTGGCGTCGATAGGAGCATGATTCCTCGCCAGTTCTTGCAGAGTCCTAAGTCGCCCTTCTTTGGTAGTTTCACGAGGTAACCTTTCCTCCAGTCAGTAGGCACCTTTCCCTCCTTCCAGACCTTTTGCAATAATGGAGTCAGCATGTCTGCTGTAGTCTCTGGGTCCGCTTTCAGTGCTTCAGGGGGTATTCCATCTGGTCCGGCTGCTTTTCCAGCTTTCAGAAGCTTGATTGCGTTCAAGACTTCAGCTCTCGTTGGGGGATTGGTGTCAACTTGCAGTTGTGTGCGCGCTGTTGTTGGTATTTCTGGACGGGTTGCAGGTGATGGTCGGTTCAAGAGTCCTTTGAAGTGATCCGCCCATTGTTTAATCTGTTTTTCTTCCTTGGTATATGGGTTCCCTTGGCTGTCTTTTATAGGTTTCGCTTGTGTTGATCTCTTCCCGGATAGAGATTTGGTTATCTGATATAGTGTCCTCAGGTCCCTTTTGCCTGCTGCCTTCTCAGCTTCAGTGGCGAGGTTGTCGTAGAATCGTCTTTTGTCCTTCCTAGCACTCTTCTTCACTTCTTTGTCCAGTGCTGTGTAAGTTGAGCTCAGCGTCTCCTTCTCCTGTCCGTCCTTGCATTGAATCATTTTCTCTTTCACCATTCTCCTCTTCTCTATTAATTTCCAAGTGTCCGTTGAGAGCCATTCCTTGTCTTGTCTCTTCTTTCTTCCTAGAACCGTTGAACACGTTTCGTTGAGAATCGCCTTCAGAGACTTCCAATGTTCTTCCACGCATGATTCTTCAGTGATGTCGCGTAGTGTTTCCTGCTTTGCTCTGACAGTTGCAGTGAAAGTGTCTTTTGTGGTTGTGTCCTTCAGTAATTGAGTGTTGAACTTGCATTGTGGCCTATCCCCAGCTATCCTCGAGGCTTTTAGTTTCACCTTGAAAGTCCCTTGTACTAGATAGTGGTCTGAACCCACATCTGCTCCTCTCCTTGACCTTGTGTCCAGTAGGCTCCGTCTCCACTTTCTTGAAATTGAGATGAAGTCTATTTGGTTCTTGGTGTTTCCATCTGGTGAAATCCATGTCGTCTTGTGTATATCCTTGTGTTTGAACACACTGCCATCAATCACCAAATCATTGAAGGCGCAGAAGTCTGAGAAGAGTTCACCATTGTCGTTCATTTCACCGAGGGCCTCACGACCCATGGTGAGTTCTCTTCCTGTGTTGTCTCGTCCCAGCTTCGCATTCATGTCGCCCATCAGGATTTTGATATCGCCATTTGGGACGTTGTCCATTATTGCTTGTAGTTGTCTGTAGAACGCCTCCTTCTTCTCTTGTTCTGAGACGTTTGTAGGCGCATAGCATTGAATGACTGTAACTTTCCTTCCTTTTGAGTTGAACCTGGCTGTCATTATCCTGGAGGAGATTGGTTCCCACTGCATGAGAGCTTTGGCTGCTGTTGGTGACATCATGATGGCCACTCCCTCGGTGTGCTCATGGTTGTCCTCTGGGTGGCCGGAATAGATTACTGTCTCTCCAGTAGGTAGTTGGCACCTTCCAGTTCCGTTCCATCTGCTTTCGCAGATTCCCAACACTTCTATTCTGTACCTTCTCATTTCAGCGGCTATCTGGGCAGCCTTTCCAGTTTCGTACATTGTACGAACATTCCATGTACCCATCCTTACTTTTGCTTTCATCGAAAGAAGGCACATCGGCTGACTGGCTTCCCGAAGGCTTTCGCCAGCCTGCGTCATTTCACTTCCTCGATTCCAGCGAAAAATAAGGCTATTGTTTATATTTTTAGAGTTTTTAATATATTTTTGCGGTGAAGTTTCTGTAGCGGTTCGGTTGAGTTTTGGGCGTGGAGGTGCTGGCACTACGCTCCAACCCTCCCTCTTTATCCAGGCTTTGGACCGGCAAGAAAACTAGCGATCTAGTAATCTAGACGATGTTTGCGACTAGATGTATTGGGAATAATTCTTAATACTCATTTCATATTGTTGACGTTATCCATCATGTATGTGAATCCTATGCTGTTTTATGTAACACAGTTGATATAAAAATACAAACATACTTAAGAATTCTAAATGAATCCGAAATATCGAAGTCAACAATTTTGAAGGAATAGCTTTTACAAGGAGAACCAAGGAAGAAAAAAATAATAGGTAAAGATACAGTAAACACTGTAAAATATACTCAGAAAAGTGACCCCGACTGAGCTATAAGATAACATGCCCCTTAAAGCATGAACGGATTGCTTCATGCGGCACAACAGTTATCCTGTTTGAGAATAAGCATTAGCGAAATAATGTGCAGTCTTGGAGGCATATTCTCCGGTTGTTTCTGTCAGGTTGTACATATGTTTGCGTCGTACAACAAAGGTGATGGATTTCGAAACTTGGTGAGTTACTTGATGATGAACGGTGCGCATAGAGAACGATGCAATTATCTGGTTGTTTGCTACTTTCAGTGGCTACCAACCTGTGGATAAAACTGTTTCTGAGGAGCGAAGATCATTTTTAAGTCATTCCAGTGGTTACTTCGAATGTCATGGAATAACTACAGTATATTGAAAGAGAAAGAATTTAGAAATAGATTTATTTCAGTCGTGAATACATAGAAGAAACTCTACATAAATGTACATCTTGTAGACGGCAAAAATAACTTCACATGTAAAGAGGGACTGCGACAGCACTCATCGATAGCATAGTACTTTAGGTTTGCGTGAAAACGGAATGAAATACACTGTGTTCAAACCACAATGTTAGCTTCACCAAATGCAAGCTAAACCAGAAAGTAACTTTCGAGTAAAGTAGTAAAGTTGCCAAGGATACATCAAGTTTCACCATGTATATTATTGCGAATGAAAATTGTTACTAACATTTCTATGCGTCATGCAGAATCGGTTCACAAATACATGTGACTAGATATATTGAGAATAATTCTTAATAATCATTTCATATTGTTGACGTAATCCATCACATATGTGTACCTTATGGTTTTTTATGTAACACAGTAGATTTAGAAATACAAACTCACCTGAGGATACTATATGAATCCGAAATATTGAAATTGACAAACTTGAAGGAGAATCATTTTCAAGGAAAACGAGGAACGACAAAAAATAGGCAAAGACGCAGTAAACACTGTAAAATATACTCAGAGAAGTGACTTTCGACTGGGTTGTCACATAAAATCCGCCTTTAGGCATAAACGGATTGCTTCATGCGGCACAACAGTAATCCTGTATGAGAATAAGCGTTACAGAAGGAAGCTATTATCCGGTAGTTTGATACTTTTAGTGGCTATGCGATTAGTGTTATTATGTAAGAAATGAAACTGTTCAAGTGATTCGCTGTGTAAATGATATATAGCAGCGTTTGTCGGTTGTTATTATTAGACAGATATCGTGTGGATTAATTGCAGTCACAGTGAGTTTTCGTCAAAAATCCATGGTCACAATCTCACAAATGAACAATTGAAATGTCTCAGTGGTGAAACTGACGATTTATTTGCCACAAGTTGTCAAAGAGCAGTAAGGTATGTCCACACTGCATCGGCGAGTACGTAAGTTGAATTGATGAATGAAAACGGAGAACTCTTCTCTGACTTCTGTTCATCCCATGAACTAGTGACTGGTGGCAGCATTTACAAGCACAAGGATATCCACAAGGCTACATGGGTGTCACGAGACAGATGAACCAATAATCAAATTGACTTTATCTCAATGCTGCTCAAGGGAGTGGAGATGCAACTTACTGGACACAAAAGTAAGAAGAGGATCAGACGTTGGCTCAGACCACTATCTCATACAGGGAAGACTCCAAATCAAGTTAAGAACTTTCAAGGAAACAGGAGCTGCAGATAGACTACAAACCAAGTTCAATACTCAGAAACTGAATAATCAGGTCACAAAGAACATTTTCACTGCTGTCATAAAGAAAATGGCAGCGACATAATCAACACTAGCAGAGAGATCAGCCTTGAAATGCACTGGAACAGCCTGAAAGCGGTGTGGAGTCATACCTGCATGTAAGTTATAGGCAGAAAGAAGGGACAGGACAAAGAGTGACTCACTACGGACACATGGAGTTTAATAGAAGAGAGAAGGATGGTTAAACAAAGGATTATCCAGTGTATCGACAAGCAACAAAAACGGGAGTTGATTGCAAGCTACAATACACTGAACAAAAGAGTAGAGAAAAGTTCCAGGGAAGACGAAAGAAGATATTTTGAAGCTATGGCAAGTGAAGCAGGCAATCTGCAAGCAAAGGAGAGGGTGCAACACTATCAAGCAAGTAGGTTCCTATCATGGAGGAGATCAACACAAATTTAGTCACTGAGAAATGACTATGAGAAGGCGACCACCAAGGAGGTTGAGCAAAGGAAACACTGGACTGAACGCTTCCAAAGACCTCTTAGTCGACCGCATTCTACAACCCGCCTAATAATACTAATAGAGGAATCAGAACCACCAGTGGATATCAACCCTCCTGAAGAGTGTAAAAATTCTAAAAACTTGAAAAGCAGCAGGATCAAACGGAATCCCCACGGCAGCATTGGAAATGGACCCAGAGATATCAGCGAGCCTGATGACAACACTACTGAAGAAGTGGTGGGAAGAGGCCAAGTTAACTGCAGATTGTAGGAAAGGTTAGCCACTCAAACTGACAAATAAAAGAGACTTAAGTCAATGCAGGAAGTGGCGCGGAATTATGCTCCTCTCTATCGCAAGCAAAATAGTAGGCCCCATCATCCTGTGCGTCGGTGGCACAGCGGTTAGAATGCTCGTCGACCATGCACATGGTCCAGGGTTCGATCCCCGGCCGACGAACTCCTTTACCTCGCTAAGCCAGAAATAATGCTGGTAAAGAGGAAAGGTTGGGCATGAGACTAGCAACCCCATCCTGTAATATAAAACACTGCTACGGAAACTTTCAGCCACCAGCTTGAGGCCCTGTATTCCACTGGGAACATGAAGGTAAACAAAATCATCCTGGAGAGAATCAAATACGCCGTGGATAAACAATGTTGACCGTAACAGATTGGATTGAGGAGGAACAAGTTATGTGTCGATCAAATCACAAAACTACGTTTAATGTTTGAACAGAGCTTATAATGGCAGTCAAATTTCTACCTCAACTTCATGGATTTTGAAAGGGTCTTCAAAAGTGCCAATCAAGAGGTGATTTGGCAATGACTTCACTATTACGAGGTTCCGCCGACAGTTATACACCTCATCCAACATTTTTACGATAATGCAACATGCGAAGTAATCCACAACGGGAAACTCATGGAATCCTTCGAAATGAAGACGAGGCAACGTACTGTCTCCAATGATTTTCCTGATTGCGGTAGACTCATTAATGCAGCAGACAGCGCGCAGCGACGAAACAGGCATAAAATGGACCCACACAAAAACTTGGAGGATCCGAACTTCACTGATGATATTTGTCTGATTTTCCATAAACTGGAGGATATGCAAGTGAAAAGCAACAAGTTGGCAGAAGAAGAGTCAGAGATAGGACTTCAGGTGAATATAGAGAAAACAGATGTGGTGATGTAGATTCCTTCCTGACAGCAACAGCAGCAACAACAACAGACAAGACAACAATCGGCATAATTGGGAGCGATCTAAAAGGAGCAACCTCATTTACCCACCTGGTAAGCAACTTCAGGCGGAACTGACGAGGCTGTCAAAGCGAAGATCGTGAAAGTAGGACAAGCTTTATTTCTTTCAAGTCTCTGTGAGGGTCAACAGCACAACTCAGTATGAAAATGAAAATAAGACCAGGATTTCCAACTCTAGTATGAAGTCAATGCTAATTTAGGGATCAGAGACTTGGCGGTGTGTCACGAAGGGCACGTCAAAAAAACTACACACTTTCATCAAAAGCCATCTTTGATAAATAATTAGGATCGAATAGTCAGAGGAGATAAGCAACAGGAATCTGTGTTAGAGAACTAACCAGGAACCGATTGTACAACGAATAAGCAGGAAGAAATGGCGATTAATCGGTCATATCCTGAGGAAACAATCGAGTGATATCGCAGGCCAGACCGTTGCTCATGTGAAACCGAGATGAGAGGCGGCGATTTGGTCGTCAGTGCAAGAGTGACATGGAGAAAGCCGTGCGAAGAGGAAGTGAAAGTGTGTGGGCAGACGTTGAGCCAAGTGAAAAAGTTGACGGACAACCGTACGCAGTTGAGACGTGTGGCTGAAGCTCTACGTTCTTCTAAGAACTAAAGGAAACAGTAATAACATGATACATTCCAATATGTCAGTAGAAGCTTAGCGGTTTATTCAAAACGCCACATGTAAATGTTTTTAATTTCTAACAATTCTAAAGTCTATTCGGTTAATGTTTTGATAATTTAGGACAAGTAAAATGTCTGTTTTGTATAATTTAGGCTTTTTCTGAAGTTTATCATTTTATCTGGAAGGCTGTTTTCCATGATAACATGAGCTACGCATAATCATCCTTTTTGTTAATTGAAAATATATTTCAGGCAACAAGATTGTGGAATAAAGAAGGATTACTAAAATTGAAATACGTGATATGAATAGCCTCTATACTTCCGATGACGGAATGTCATTAACTGTAATTTACAGGAATAAAAGGTTCGAATGCATCTGGTAAGCAAAGATTTAGTTTGCGCTGATGATGCATTGAAAATAAATGATATCACCGGACGTTACTTCTTTCAGTGAAGAATATTTGTTATTCATGAGTTCATTTTGAATCAGGCAATATGGAAACTGTTTTAAAATGGGCCGATTAAAGGAAATGATACTGAGATGTACACATAATGCGTGACTAAAGTCAAGTGATGTGATTTATAACCACGAGGTATATAATTGCATAAAGTGTCCTTTTGTAAGTTCTTGAGTTAAATGTGGAGTATTACTGACTGACAAGATAACCTTCAGTCACCCTTCATTATAGAGATAAGAGCATGGTGATGTTATTGTTCGTGATATAAACTGATAGACTGTTAAACTCTGGAGACAATTTCACAGTGGCCACCTATCTAATATGCTTTGTAATTGAAGACGACTCAAGTTCTACATTCAATTCCTTAGATGTCATAATGGAAAGGATAGGGTGCATAACGAATATCAATCTAGCAAAAGTCAACCGACGTGTGCAGTAGGTGAATGCGAAATTCTTCTTCTTGTCAGCTTATGACATTTCAGTACAGACAGATAATTAAAACGATTGTTGGCCAGAAGTTTTGAGTAAAGCATTTGCAAACACTATATGTCGTGCAAATAATGACTCGGATAAAATGGTTATTTTGTCACCACACCATCTCACTTTGACTTTGAATCCTTATCTCTGTGGCCTCCCATAACATTCCTTCTCAACATATTTCGATTTCTGACTTAGTATATCATATTATATCAAATTATCATTATGAGCAATAGTTTGTGCTCGAAACGTCATCAGTTAGTATTACCGTATAAGACTGTGTTATTTATCAAAATAAAATCTTATCTATAATGGAGTTACACTCTACCACAGTGCCCAAGTTTTATACGTATATCAAAAAAATTTGAATTTGTACTCACGCGTCTTTGATGATGAAGCTAACAGTTCTGTGGACAATATACGTACCATGAGTCAATCGTTTCTTTGAATTAATCCAGTAAATTATTATCTACAGTTAATAGATTATTTGGTAGTGTAAACAAATTTCGACAAATATATGGAATAAAATTAGAAACAGTGGTAGTATCTAATAGTTATATGGAAAAGACGAAGTGGTTCATAAAGAAGCTCGACCTAACAACAGTGAATCTGATTAGCGAAGTACACTGAATACGATAGTTCACTACCTTTCGGTATAGACAGAGAACAAATCCATCCGAAGCACTGTAAATTGTGTTAGGCAGATGCAGAGCTTTTCCAAATTTACGGTTCGCTACAGTAGTTCTGTATTTGAAGCTGTTAGGTCAGACTGTTAATCTAGAGAGTTTAAAAGAGAAAACCCTCCTTAAAGTAATGTGCTGAGTTGCATGAATAAGAAAATCACATCAATATCTATTACGTGTATAATATGCTAATTTCCATCGACCTATCACGTTCATTCAATATTAATCATTATGGCAGTGTCTCAAGTGTTAGTGTATGATTAATCACTTTCAAAATGCTAAAAGTGATATTTGATTTCTTGAATAGTGGTAAATTTGATACAGCTACTGTGGACAGGATTCGATAACAACATTCGTAGACTCCGCTTAAAACGACTAAATTGGAGTACCTGATTTCCACTGTGTTCATATTTCTAAAATGTTAAACTTCATCTTTGTGTGATAGATCAAACCTACTCTGCTGGAGGAATTGTCAGTACCTTAGTCACTTTTTACCTTACAAGAAGACTAGTTCATTTAGGTAACATGTATACAACTCTTTAGTAAAAGTGGTGATTATGTCACATAGCACGCCTTGGTTATATTGCATAAGCTACAATAACTGTCGAAAGACGTTCTGAAATATTTTCAGAGACATTCACCAACTCACCTCGGGCAACTATATTGTGGAGAACACTCGAATGTTAATCAGAGAATTAAGGGAATTGTTAAAGTTTTATGTTACCGATTTCTAAATACGACCATATTGTTTTAATATGCATCTTAAAGTAATACACATATATGCCTGTGCAACCTTCAATTTTACCCAGTAATTAGTTGAACATTTACTGTAATTTCGTCAATTGTTGTGCACTGTCTACTCATGAACCTTTGATTTGTCGACACGTGCATAATTATATAAGTGTTCATATTTATGTACACATGAATTTAGAGCCTGGGGTTGTGATGTATATGCATTAGGAATAAACAGTCAGTATAAATAGATTATTCAATTTCAAGTGGAAATAGAGACGACAGATCAATTATCACAGTTTTCGTGATAACTTTTACGTCTTTATGCTTAAATTTACTTATGTAGTCCCATTTCCCTTTTAAGTATTGTTACTTTTTCAAATGTAAATTTTAGGCTAAAAAAACGGATCAACAGTTTACAGGCTTCTAACCCATATTTTATTTTAAAATATTTTCAAGGGATGTCTCTGTTGTTCTGACCTTTGAATTTAGAGAATTTTGATTTGCCAAAATTCAATTTTTCGTTACTATAACGCAGTGATAAAAATTACGGTATACTGGTGACTAAACAGTATACCGCACTTCAACCGCAATTTTATATATTCACCGATGTACCTTACAGGGGATGACTTAGTCAAAAGCAAAATTGTATACATCCGACGTTTGCTTGATAAAATCCAATAAAGTGATAGAAGACGCATCTACATTAAGATCTGCAAAGTGGTATTCCAAACATTATTTCACAATAAATTAAAAAATACTCCTCCCACTTAGTGTAGAAATAAAAGAACTAAAGTCAACATTCTACGTACACTTAGAAACTGAAAGGAAGACATTCGACAAAATTCGTAAAATACATTTGTCCTGACTAAGTTGATAGATTATTATCCAAAGTTAGTAGGCAATGTAATTATTTGAACACGCTACAGATAGTTCCGTGTATTAGTTAACTAGTGGTATATGTATTTAAAGTAATGTATGTTAGAGTAAGGTAGAGGACTTATACGGAAACCATAATGTTCACCTATAGGTTATTTTTATATAAAAATTCTTCAGCTATCAGAAGGACTATTAGATCTGATATTTGATTCTTCCTGGTTGATTTCACACGCTTTTCAAACATTTCTCTATGTTTCTCCACAATACTTCTCAATTAAATGTTTAGAATTTTGTGTTCATGTTCACAAGCATATCATTATGTTCTACCTCCCACTGTTTAATATTACTCAATTTGATTACCCATGTTTCGATGTTCACAGCTGACCTACCGCTTCTCATTTAGTCCCAAACGTGTGGACCCTCCATATAACATAATCAGTTCAACTCAGCTGGCTTCAATGGATTTTACCTAAACTGAGAAAGCTACTCACCATTTCGTAGATGTTTCTTGCTCGTGAGAAACCTGCTCTGATTTTTATTTATTCGATGAAGACATAGTAGGTTTTCTTTTCAGGGAATTCTATTTGAAGTTCTCTTTTCACTCATTTTAATAGATGATATTCCCAGACATCCTATATCAAGGCATATCAACTTCAGATTAAATTGTACATTGATTTTGAATCACCATGCAGTAAGCTTATCTCGTTTAATTCTGCCAATAACATAAGCGACAGATACTAGAATCACTTACACCATTCCACTTAAATGAGAGGGAATGCCAATGATGAAAACAATCAGAGTTTTGAGTATATTCTGTTATGCAGAATTCTTAAAGGAAATAAAATTACGATAGACATTCCTACCTCGTTTGCCAGGAAAATCCTCAGTACTATGATGTTAAAACTTTAAATCTGAAAGGATACGATTTTTCCAGTCAGCATCAAATTTATAGACTTTTATCTGCTGAGAGTTTAATACTATTTGAGTGATTATCGCAAATTTATGTGTGCGAAAATTCATATTCTTCTGAATCACTGTTCCCACTGTGATCATATAACTACGATAGAGTTGTTTTGTTCATAATGTTATCTACATGTTCCTGATAGTCGTTTAATTTTCCTGATACTTTGTAATACCAGTATTTAAATTTGACAGTATACACACCCACATGTCACATTTGATGACATCGCGTTCCACTCACTTATTCAAAGGGCAGAAATTATGAACCCCATGATTGGAGAGCGGTGACTGCATTTAAACACTTCACATTCTACCAGCTATTTGTTCCTAGTGTATCATCCGAGAAAGTGGTACCTGGAGCATTAAAAAGGCGGAATCCATATATCCCCTCATCTGGACAGCCTTGCGGGATCCTAATCGTCAAAGACAGGGAATAGGAGGACATCAGATGAATGCTGGGCATTATTCAGCATTTGGAGAGTGCGATTTATTGAAGAAATGGCAGAGAAAAATTCACTTACACCAAGTAGTCTTACATGAATTCTTAGCCTTTCTTCATTCACGAAATTTGATATTTCTCCGGTACTCAAGTAATCGAACAAAAAGAACGTTAACAAAACCGCAGTTGTTCCGGTTTTCAACACGTAATGCAAACAAAATGTTGTTTGTGCTAATCTAAAACTTCTGATTTCAAAGCTAACTGAGATTCTTTTCTCAAACTTTGGCAATCATTGATCGTCTAATTGCCTGATAAGTCTCCATGTGTATTGTTTTTCACAATTCTCACTTACCTAAGTCATCTGAATGAATGTAAAATTTAGTAAGCAATTAATTCGCTACCATCTGTTAACTCTTTTTGACTGTGGTGAGAACCATGTTAAATTAATCCTGCAGAAATAGTTCAGACACTAAATAT
Source organism: Trichobilharzia regenti (assembly GCA_944472135.2). Taxonomy (NCBI): domain Eukaryota; kingdom Metazoa; phylum Platyhelminthes; class Trematoda; order Strigeidida; family Schistosomatidae; genus Trichobilharzia; species Trichobilharzia regenti. The sequence goes on along the minus strand of OX235264.1, from coordinate 42,850,139 downwards.
TTCTCAGTTAAAATAGAATGAAACGCGATATTGTGGGGTTTTTCCCAAAAAAGTTGAAAATTCCGAGCAATCTCAGACCGACATACAATCTGAAGTTCGAAACTGTCACAAAAATAAGAAAATTGATTAACAGGTTACACAATTCGTATATTAAGATGCTTGTCAGCTTGTCGCTCTAAATAGTCTTGACGAAAAACACATGAGTGCTGTAATATACATGGTGAACAAAAGAACGTAGGGGTATTTTCTATGCGTGTGGATTCACAAACTAAGGTGAGGCGTTCAAAAGAAGGGAATTTCAAGGGTAAGTAGAAAGTCAGTAAAATACTTGAGAAGGAGGAAATTTAAAAGTTGAAAAGGGGGTTGAAAATACTGTACTAAAACTATGAATATAAACGTGATTAAGAAAAACAGATTGTTTTTGAAACATCGCTAAGCAAATAATACTGATTCACAACGTTACAACCAACAAGAAATTAAAATGGAAAATACTACCATGTATAAGATGATCTTTTGGTGTGCGAACAAGTCTGTTTACTGATAGGCTGCAACTCGCCACAATACCATCTACGTATATCACTTTACATATGCATAGTTCAGAATCTAAACGTGTTAGTGAAATCCACTGAGGGAGATGAATATTGAAGTTGTGTCATCTATCACATTTCTCAATGAAATGAGGAAGTTTAGCATTACGATGAAAGTTTCAGATGTTATGTATTTGTGGGAGATTTTGAACTTGAGAAATTCAGATTGTTTGTAGCCTACTACGTTGATTATCATTCTTTTTTTAATACATCTATGTGAAGAAATGCTTATGCAGTGTTAACATAACGATAGATTATTTCTAGACTTTAAAGTGCCTTTTTGTACAACATATGCAAGCATATTCCATAGTTTGTTAATCTTAGTCTTGGGAGGTTTGATGCAAAAGTAGTCAAGAAGTTTTGTTTATTTATTCTTCAGCGTCTATTTTATCAATTTCAAAGTAATAGCAACGGTAACAACATCTATGAGGTAAACATTTCGTCATACAATTTTACATTTGTTGTAAACGTTTTTGTTTAATCATCAAAAACTATAGGCAGTTGCAAGATATTTTGCTGCATGCTTCAAAGTAAAGGTGGACGAATAATTTATTTGTAGTTTGTTTTCAGAAAACAGTATCCTCAATTAACAGCACTGTCTCCGATTAGTCCCTTAACTTTGATAATTTGTTCATAAGGAGGGTCTTTTCTTCTTGGTCTATGTCATTTTTTCAAATAAGGGGAAGATGGTCATCCTAATCCAGTTGCTCGTTCTAACGTTTAGGATTTATTCATCACCTTGTTCTATCACATTATTTTAAATGGTTTTTGACTTCAGTAATTGGTTTGAAAATACTTCGATAATATCGTAGATTGATTTGAAGAAAAGAGAATTCACCAAAAACCACGAACTCACCTTTGTCTATCAGAAAGGGAACATTTACAGAGGAAATAAAAACCAGTAGGCGATTACTATAGAATAAGGATTCGTAGTAAATCGATCGCTGCACTGCCTGTCCTCATTCGTAGCTGCAAACATATACATACATAGCTGACCTGACATTAAGTGACCACATTTTCACCAAACAGACTTAAAACAAACAAATAATATTTCAGTGCATAATTACTAATACTGGAGGTAAATGATTTAAATCAAGAATAAAGGTGCTCTGAGAAAATTATACTTGAGGATCCACTTAAGGATGCTTGAAAGAGAATCCGTTCCAACCGAAATGTGCTTATAAAGAACCCAGATTGTCGACTTGAGTCTCACTATTAAATACCAGTAACTACATCGACAAATTGGACAGCATCCGATGGGATAATCAAAAAATCACTTAGAGTTAAGGCTGGTGCAGAGAAAATGGAAAAAGAGTGATTTATCACACTGAAAAAAGTACATGCTTTTTCCTAAAGTATATGAATATCATCGGCGTATATGAGCATATACTCCTAGATTGTTTTGGCTACCTAAATCTCATTAGCGAAACATACCAGTACATGCAGTATTAGACATATGTAATACGGCATTTCACGGAGAATCAATACGACTGACAGACACACCGAAGTTGCTGCACCTGAAAATATTTCAAGATGACTTGAATGATATCCACGAAATCATAAGAAAACTGAGATAAAAAACATCATCGATGAGACAATGATTTCGCTTAACGTTACTTCCATATTCACTACAGTCATTTCATTAAAGATAATGGATTTTATCTGTAAATCTCTGATACGAAATGATATGGGACTATGGAGGACCTACACTGTCAGTCAGTCAACCAGCTTTTCCACCTATTATCCCTTATTACCACTCTTCTAATTGACAGGTTTACGAAAAACTTCCACCGATAAATGGAATCAACAAAATACGGTTCCACTGTACCATCGAAGATATGCGGAGCACACAGTAGTAGTAAGAAGTAAAACTTACAAAGTTGAAATTAACTTTTAGGTGTGAGTAGATGACTGTGTAAAAGTGCGTTTAGTATTCATTACTGTAGAAGAAAGAGATACTGGAAAGTAAGTCGGCTTAAATATCTCTTGTTGCAAAATGAGAACTTCTAAATTACAGAAATAAAAACAAACAGTAAAGCAAAATATGACTCACTTTGCTTCACTACATTGGGGAGAAATTTCGAAAGTACTAGTTAACAAAACTTATTAACATGATACATTATTAAAAACAGAATTATTACCATTACTACTGTTATTATTTTCATCGTCAATATAAGGTGAGGAGATCAACGTATTCCACATTAGGAAAGATCACAATTTACAAAATGCAAAATAAAAGACTGAAGTAGATAAAATTTAGCGAATCAAACATCTTCATGTTATTAGGATTCAGTCCAAAGTGAACAGTTTACACATGTGTATAGAATTTACAAGCTTTTTGATAAGTACCATCACACCTAATTCTTTGTCTGAACTATTATTTGTTTGTAGTTGGATTCAGCTCATTGAATAACTTTACTTGTGTGCTATGTGAAAATTTTCAGATCAGTATTTCAATTTTCAACATAATTTCACCTTTTAATCTCGTGTGATAAGATAAACCCTCAGTCTGTAGTTCCACCTAGTTTCAAAAAACACTCCAGTTTTTGACGAGAAATCGAAGCTAATTGAAGGCTGTCTTTTTCCATATTTGTCCCCTACAGTTGACTAGAAAGATACTTCGAAGAAATACTTAGTTTTCTCACCGATGATAAGACCGTTTAAAAGCCATCTCAAAATTTTGAGAATAATATTGATTCCGTCTCAGTTATTCAGAGAACGGTTGGCACGATTTATTCACTTAACAAGAACACATGGTGTACGAATAAATTTGAAACGTGATTTCATAATTCACATGCATTTTCTTCTGTTTGGGAATATAATTTAATGTAAGCGTTCACTCAGTTTTAACGCTACTATTCATCTTGTTTCCACCTACTACAACATAAACATAGAAGCATCAGTCATAAATCTAAGGGAACTCATGGCATTTTATGAAATTCACGAGTATACAATATTCAAGTAGCCTGGATGTCTGAATAAATTTACATGGGGAAAATCTCAAGCAGCAGTCAATTGCTTTATCGGTAGTACTGCACAGATCCATGACGAAATATATGGCTGGTGATGGATAATCAGAGGTAACAAGTGTTCTTCGCACATGCTATATAAATCAAAGGGACAAATAGGAAATGTCCAAAATGTTGCCCTTACTCTGGTGTTCTTCAACCTTCTGTTTAGTATGGACGGTTTAAATATGTTTGTAACGAATTCTGACAAAAAATTATATTTCATGAATAGAGCTACGGTGTATTATTGTGGCCAGTTGTGGACATTTCTCCATAGAATTACTCATAGTCTGTCAGCTGATAATTGCATTGAAATCAGTTTCAAAACACTAGTTTGAATTTAACTTGATCAATTCCACAGCCTGGCAAATTCTTAAAGAAGTAAACAGATTCTGACACATTCTTTAGTACTAAAGAATCAGTAATGAATGTATAATCAATTTCAGACTTCAATGTATTTAATCGAAGGGCATACCTAATGCTTCTGTAGAGATGTGAAAATCAAGCTGATGTTTAAGCAAAGATCTATTGTGAAAATAAATTCAGAGATACATGAAAATAAACATATTGTACTGACCACCATAACGCGTGACTAATTACTGAGCTTAACAAGAAACTTCGGTGGTAACAGCATTTGTGACTGCAGGCGAAATGTGGAACACACCTTTGCACAACTGTCACGGTGGAAATTATATGCGAATTCCATGCACCTGAGAGAGTTTTCCTGATTTAACAAGAAAGTGGTAGAGATCCGTGAGATAAACACTGACTAGATAACTACAAGTTTTAATTGAATTTTAGTAATAATTTTCCCCAGCTATTTGTGATTACGCGTAGTGAACAAATGCATCACAAAGGTTTTACGTCGGTCGACCACAATCGGAAGCTAAGTGCACACATTAGTCAAACAAACCAGTGCCACTTCAAAACTGAAGTCGGAAAATTTTTCAATTAATTCACACTACTTGTCTTCCACATTGTCAGGCATTCACCTGGTGAGATTCTGACGAAGAAACTGAGAAGCTTTGATTGATCATCAGATAACATTATTATTAACAGTTAAACAGCGCACCTCAAGCCAGTTAGATTAAGGTTTCTATCCCATACTACATGCGTCAATTTGCTAAGCTGAGACGTCTCACTAGCTCTCTTAGAGTAAAAGTAACTTATGGCCTGCCACGTAAGTAATCTGCCCCACGTTACTGAGTTTTATCATTGCCATGAGTCTTCCAGTGGAAAGCGAATTCATACTCTTCATACATTCAGTGCACTTCGTTTAACGAGATAATGATCTAATTTCCTCATGTGAGCCATGTATCATCCCCATCGTATAATTCTGGTTAGCTTTCACATTATTCGAAAAACTGTCTACATGCCATAAATGGCGCTGACGGCGGCAAGGAAAAATGCTGTTTTGAAATTATTGTGACTGTTTAAGTGTTACAGACAATTCCGCATTTGTTTCAGGAATTCTTGTTTTGGATGTATTATAATATCTTGTTTTTCGATCTCGTGTCAGCTCTACCTTGTGTTAGTTGCAGAACCAGATAGACTGACGATTGCATGTTATTTTTTAAATTGAATTACTACCCGCGTGTTTGTAAATACTATTTGCCAAGTATTGCCGGTCTGTCTATCTTGATCAATGTCAGATATCTACGTTTGTTCTTTTTCCTTCACGTTTCAAGTGGAACATAAGGCTTCAAACTAGAAGGCTTGAATTTTCTGTAGCAGTGCTTATTTTTACAGATGGGGTTGCTAGCCTCATGCCTAACCTTACCCCTTCACCAGTCTGATACTGGCTTAGAAAGGTAAAGGAGTCCGTCGGCCGCGGATCGAACTCCGGACCATGTGTATGGTCAGTGAGTGTGCTAAATGCTATGCCACCGACGCATTAACTCCGTTTGAATTTGATCTTATTGGGTAGAAGCAGTGATAGATCATAAAAATGGCCGATTGACTCATTCCAGATCCTAATGTGGGCACAACACGATTTAATTTTCGTTATTCTCTGATTTCTTCATTTCGTCTCTATGTTCTTCGGTTGATAGAATACTAAATCTCCCTTCGCTATTCATGTAATCAAGTGATTTTAAAACATTCTGCATCACAACATGAAAATAGGATTACACGATCATTCTGAATCATAAGATATTTTAATTAGAGTTTGATTTACAGCTATCACCCTTACTCTATCGAAGCATATTCCATTTGATATAGTTGCACATACAATAGTTACAGCGATACGCTGTAATAATTACACGCATCTTGTTCTCCGTATCAAAGAAGTGCACTTTGACGAGATAATGATCTAATTTTCTCATGTGAGTAATGTATCATTGTCCCCGTATAAGTTTGCTTAGCTCTCACATTATTCGAATTTTATTTGAATGTCTAAATACTTTGAAGTGATTTATGGTGAATTAATATGCCGGACTACTGAGTATTGCATAACATTAATCAAATCAGTAATATAGTGTTAAACTTGTTTCTTCCGCTGCATCAAACACTTTACTCAGTAATCCCGAATGAACTTCTGTAGTGTAGAAGGCTGTTCTTTCTAGTCTGATTAAGTGTGAGTGACATTTCACTCTTGGAAATGCACTCCTATTTTAGGTGTTATTACTGAGAATAGCACGAAAGTCTGACTGTATAAATACCAACTGTGAATTTATGCATACTTTTTTCACCTGAATAATTCAAAGAAAATGAACACAAATGAACACTGAGGAAGGGGGCTCATTGATAATGAATCGTTCGGGAGGCAATTTGGTTGTTAATGACTGGTGGTGAACTCCTAGATGCGTATATCGTTATATTTGGTACTGCTTCGTACCCTATAGTTTCATACACCGAAACAATATCAGCTAGACACACAAGGGCAGTGGATACTTCCACCACTAATCGTGTTTCTAAACATCATGATGTTAATCCATCGATATCGTCAAAGTGTCCCTAATAGGTCACGCCATATGAATGCTGCCAAGCAATTTGGTCCGGCGGAATCAATCAACAGGAAATGCCAATTGGCCTATAAACAAAAGCGGCTTCATACAAAAGTAATAGGCCTTATCATAGTGTTACTCACTTTCAAGTTTCAGGCAAATACAATCTTATCGTCATACCAAAGCTGTACTTAGACATGAATGTCTAAAGCAGGACGAAAACTGTATTGCTTGTTGAATGAAACCAAGATTTTTTCAATATGAAATCTACAAGACATATTACTACTTCCTCAAGATACAGATATCAATTTTTTTCCTCGCTGATATGACTTAAAATAACAGAAATAACATGTTCTGATGACGTTCTAGATATATCCGTTTGATGAGTTTCAGCCTGCAACTACTTAGTGCCCCAAAGTGTCCATGTCAGTTGACTCATCTTCACGTCTCTTTACTGTAACACTTTGCGAAAGACAAACAATAAGATCACTTTTTCGGCGTCATTGTTTTCCCATGTTTGCTCACAATTACGTTTTGATAATCTAATCCTAATATATTTAGCGAAATAAGTGAGAACTTTCACTTTTCTAAAATATTTCTAATAAATAACTGAAATGAAATGCGTTCGAATGATTATTGATCAAGTAATCTGAGTCGAGAAATAAATTAGCTGTTGTGCGACAAATGGCAGATGTGTATTTCCGATGTAAAAACTAATTAAATCATTTCAGAAGAAACTATTAACTTTAGTTACACATGGTGGATACTACTCGTTGATAGGGGTAAGTAGGTGGATACTGTTCATGACAATAGTATTGCTTGGTAGTCAGATAAACGTGATCTAAACGACAGATGGAAGTTTTGCACATTTTCTGCCAAGCTCTTTAGTGATGTACCATGTTCGACGTAGATAAATAATTTGACAGAATCAGCTTAAACCACTCAAATAATGCAGTTTTCTAAATTTCACACTGACATGTGAAATTCGCCAATTACGGATTCGATTATAGTGACTAGCTTTCATGGATGAACTAAAAAACTCACTTTGATCCACTTCAGAAAGAGACATTTTGAAGTTGATTCGGTAAAGTAATCCGCAAGCATATACATATATGGATTTTTCTTAAGAAATTATATCCGTTTAGGGAATTGAATGAATGAATACAATAATAATAGTATGAAATGCTATTGGCCAAAAACAAAACCTGATTCAGTGGCTTTCCGCTTGCATTCCGCGCATATGCAGCCCTGATACTGTGGCTGGTAAATTAAATCTTTGGAGGAAAAGCTGGATTTCCATCACGTTTTATAGATAAGAATATACAGTCAAATCCTTGATATAAGAATAAAACTTGTGCACTGTGGTAGAGTGTAATTCCATTATGGGTAAATTTTGTTTTGATAAAGTCTCACAGTGTTATACAGTAATGTTTACTGATGACGTACCGAGCACAATTTATTGCTCATAATCATATCAAGGTAATCACACGACTTCCTAAATTCATTTATATAGTTCCATTGTTTTTCTCTTGATTTTTACTCGGTTTGATTGGTAATAGTAATTTCCATATTTCAGGTATGAGTGACGAGTCATTCCTATTGCATGTGTTGGGTGTAGACTCGATGAACAAGGATTCAGTAATCAACCTCTCTCTCCACCTACCTAGATTACTTTTTAGAATTTTAACCCTCTCCCACCTTATTGTGTGGTTGTGTGTTAGCACATGCATTGCAATTGCTGAGCTTTTTTCTAAATTACTTATCTTCTCTGGGTCAACCATTCTTACCTTAGCTAAATTCTTATACGCAGAATTAAGCCATCACTGGGTGAGTCTAAATGGTTTAATTTAATGCCTTAATGCCTAGTAGAATATATGGTACTATAAAATACATAAGCCAGTTTACCCCATAAGACCAATAGTAGATTTTCGAAATACCCCCACGTATGAATTATCAAAACACTTAGCTCTAATACTATGCCCCATTAGAAATCGTTCAAACTGTAGATTAACTAATTCATATGAGATGAAAAATAAACTCAATAACATTCAACTAGAGAATGATGAAACAATGGTTAGTTTTGATATAACTAGTCTTTATACTAATATACCAGTTAATGTGGCCTTAGAAGCAGTTAAAAAAGAATTAACTGCTGATCCGGAACTCAGTCATAGGACAAAGCTGTCCATTGAAGAAATTATTTTATGGATTCAGTTATGCCTCACATCTACTATCTTTAAGTTCCAAGGCAAAATATATAGACAAACAGAAGGTGTAGCAATGGGATCACCAATATCCCCTATCGTAGCAGACATATTTATGGACAGCTGGGAAAATAGTGCCCTCAATACATTTAACCCTACTCCGAAAATATGGTGGAGATATGTGGATGACACTTTCACAGTGTTAAAAACAGAACACATCTCTAGCTTCTTGACACATATAAACTCACAAGTTGAGGGAATAAAATTCACATTTGAATCAGAAAATGAACAAGGAGAATTAGCTATGTTAGATTGTAAGATAAAAAGAATAGAAGAAGGCAAACTACACACTAGTGTTTATAGAAAACCAACGCATTCTAATAGATATTTAGACTTTAATTCGTCTCATCCTTTAACTGTTAAGGCAGGCTTAGTTAAATGTTTAACAAACCGAGCAGTGGCACTAAGTAGCACAAAAAAAGATCTAAATGATGAATTAAAACAGATAGAAGAAGCGTTGGTGTTGAATAACTATCCTATAAAATTCATTAGGAAGATCATTAAAGGCCAAAAACAAAATAAAAATAATTGTGAAACTAGTAATAATAACATAAATAAGAAAGAATATAAGTCATCCACAGTTATACCATATAAAGAGGGGACATCTGAGACACTACGTAGGATTCTGAATAAAATAGGAATTAGGGTGGCATTTAAACCTACAAACTCACTCAGGGACAAGCTCTGTAGGTTAAAGGACCCAGTTGACCCAATTAGACAAAATAATATTATTTACAAAATACCATGCAATGACTGTGAGGTCAACTACATAGGTCAAACTAGTAGGTCAGGGGTAGTCAGATTGTCAGAGCATAAAAATTTAGCTAAGGTAAGAATGGTTGACCCAGAGAAGATAAGTAATTTAGAAAAAAGCTCAGCAATTGCAATGCATGTGCTAACACACAACCACACAATAAGGTGGGAGAGGGTTAAAATTCTAAAAAGTAATCTAGGTAGGTGGAGAGAGAGGTTGATTACTGAATCCTTGTTCATCGAGTCTACACCCAACACATGCAATAGGAATGACTCGTCACTCATACCTGAAATATGGAAATTACTATTACCAATCAAATCGAGTAAAAATCAAGAGAAAAACAATGGAACTATATAAATGAATTTAGGAAGTCGTGTGATTACCTTGATATGATTATGAGCAATAAATTGTGCTCGAAACGTCATCAGTAAACATTACTGTATAACACTGTGAGACTTTATCAAAACAAAATTTACCCATAATGAAATTACAGTCAAATCCTTTTAAATGCGACTTACCATTCGTACCCAAGAAAATACTTTACATGAGCTTGGGATTCAGAGGTAACTTAGCTTCTGATATCATGAAAAGAAGGATATCACAGTCACTGAAAAGAACGTTCCCTATTGCATCTTTGAGAATAGCCCTTACCAGTCGACATTACTGTTCAATAATCTGAAGGACAAGATCCCGCTGTTGACAAACTCTGTGTGCGTTTATCAAGTCACCTGCACGTGTGGAGCTAGATGCATCGATCGTCTGACTCGAGTTTTCGTTCAATCCCTCGAACTTTCACGGTATTAGTCTCTATGTGCTAAAGTATGGCAATCTGTGATCATATTTTGTCGCTACCATTTTTTTCGTTTTGTCTATTCAACTTGTATACTTAATTGTTACAATTGTTCTATCACTCGTTCCACTTGTCATTCTAAATCAATTCTGTTTTGCAACGTTAAATTCCATCTTATCAAATTTTACACGATGTTAGGTAACGTTTCTATATTTTATTCTATTCGCCTAATTTCACACACCTTCCGACTTCTATACATCCTGTGAATTGCCTTATAATGACATTAACTGTTTTGCCACTTGACATTTACTATGATTATAAACACAAATATTTTTATTGAATTTGATGCTACTATTATTTTATGTATTTACACGTATGATTCAACTCCCTCACCGGACATAATTTCTTTAAAGCCATATACGATGGTACAGCATGATAATAAATTAGTTGAAAAGAGTGTCTTTGCTTTATCCCTTGTTTTGATTTTCAGCATGTTACAATGAGATTTTTCCATGAATTAATCAGTGAGAATCTTCTTCCATGGTTGCAAAAATTTATCATTTATTCAATTCTGAAATATACGTTCTGAATCTGTCAGAGTTAAGATGAATGATGTTGTATTATTCCCCCTTAAAAGGGAAGTATACAGAACAGCAAGTCGATTCATCAGCATAAATTGCCTTTTTCTGCATGAATTCAAATTAGGACAGTTACATCTGCAGGATAAGAAATTTATTAAATTTCTGTGAATGGAATATGAAAAATAATTACATGACCTCAAAAGAGATGAGTGAAATGACATTTTTATCTCCATAAAAACGCCGCGAAATTTCATCATTCCAGTAAGAAAAGCATTCACAGAGCCTGAATTAACACTTAAAGCAAATTGTTAGATTTGAATAACTCAACAAAAATATAAAGAAAAAGATACTATTCGGCTTTCAAAATCTTTATCCCTAACATTTCAATTAACATTAATTGAAGCTGAAAGCACCAGTCAGATATTTTACTCTGATAGTTGCCCTTTCGTGCAGAATCAACTGCACTCTCACAACTGTAGTCCCCACTATCTTCGACAGTCGTTTAAAGTAATCATCATGGTGATTGCTTGCAGTGGATAGGTTATTTCCGTGTACAACTTATCATGTGGAATGGCGATGAAACGTGTTCCAAGTCTGCTTTCATATCATTCATGCTATTACGCTGGAAGGAAGTCGTTTTATTCGTCTGATCACCAGAGTTATAAGAGGTGCAAACACTATTGATAAACTGTTTACTTACACATATCTTTAACATGATATATGGAAATGGATGTAGATTTTGTCATAATAATGCAGCGTGCAAAGTTACTTATTATGGCGTCTTCAGAATTGTAGACAATTATACATCACATCCAGTTTGCGCATGTATCATTGATGGCATTGTGCCATAATTGCCCCAATTAAATAAGGATAGTGGACAGCCACATATCAGTAAACTAATCATTTACAAAAATGTACGCTCACAAGGGCTTCATACTCCAATTTGCATTAGCTGCCTTACATTCACAGTAGCAACTTAAACAATTATTTAAGACAAAATTGGAAAGAGCGATAAGAAGTATTTATTCAAAATTCAAGGAAGAATCGGTTAGTATCTTATAATTCTCAAATATGTATGTACTCCATTCTCAAACAACCTACTTCAAACCCTTCATTTACATTCTGAAGTTTATACAGAGGTTTATCTCACGAGCTTGAGTACTGATACATATCCGAAATCAGCCTACACATTCATTATATTGGCTTGATGTGACCGCAGTAAGTTTGTTTTATTCTTATTCCCCGATTACCACCAGCGAGTGAACAGTGTAATAAAGGAATTTCAGATTGCTTTGGTATATTTTTGGACTCAGTAGTTAGTGGAAATCTGACAATGTTTGCAGAACTTTTCGGTGGAAGGAAAGTAAGAGGATGGATTGATCACAATATTACCTATAATATATTGGATTATCATGATATTTAAAGACTTATCAGCCTCCATATCAAAATACTTTATACGTTCTCATGCCCTTTAGATGTTCAGCAATCTGAATTGTGAACGTTTTCATTTCTTCCGGTTATGAATAACGGATTAAGGAGATAATTGCAAGCGGATGACACCTAAGTCTATCAACAAGCTTCAGTAGACTAACGAGTTTTGAGTTAACACTTAATTTGGATAAGCAGGTATCATTATTATTATTCACTTGGGTTCCGGGCGAGACAGTGTTTCAACGTAACATCTCCATTTCCTCTGATTCTCTGCAGTTGTCTCAAGCTGGCCCAGTGATTAGCCATAAGCTCGCATCTCTTCTCAAATCGGTGTTCTCCGTGACAATCTCAAACAAACACCTAGCTCGTCCTCCAACATTGGAGTGCGACTCGAGGGCCTGCGTGCCCTGAGATGTCAGCCAACATTATCCTCGGCGTCGGATGCGTCTCCATTTTATTCAGCATATATGTTGAATAGTAGGTTTTTGGTTAGTTCACCGCCTGCCAGAGTCCCATATTGGAAATCCCTTCTGGTCATCTGGTTTTAAATATGTATTCTTTTGGGAATTTTTATTTGAGGCGTGATCCAAGCCTTTGAACTCACTTGACATTGGTGTTGAAAATCCGTATGCTGATTACAGCAGATTTCCACACTGATTTCAATATAATAAAAGCCTGTCTTGTTCATCTAATCCTGCATCTCACATCCTCATCCGCGTCACCTGTAGTCATAACGATTCTCTCTAGACATTTAAAAGAAGCTTCCTAGTTCGGATTCCTGCGGCTGGATGAAGACTTTTGTTTGTTTTGATTAGTTAGATGTCTTAATCACATATTCCTTCTCCTTGTTCATTTGAAGTTATCTGTCCTCTCCCTCTTCTACCAACTCGCTGGGTTTCGCCTGCAAATCTTTGAGTTTGCGTGACATAAAACATGTATAGTCCACGAAGTCCAAATTTTATCATGTCTTTAGAGATAATGATAAAGCTTTATTTCAAATAATATGTAAAAACAATGTACAGACATTTCAGTGTATTGAGTTCCAAAATACATTTCTTCTTCTTAACGGATTTACGTGTAAAGTAATAATCTGTAGTCAATCTTTATTGTGTTGACGGATTGCACAGCGTCTACTTGGAAGCAAGTTTAATCAGCGCGCAAGCACATGTATAGCTCATCTGATATAACTGCACAAATAAAACAACGATAAATCCAGATGAAATATGGCGTTTTGCTGGAAGGCATCTTCAGTTGCCCAGTGATTTAAACAGGTCGACTACTCATCGGCCCAACGCGTTTCTGTCTTTTCGCTCCTTAACCAATGTCTGGTGCAATTTCCGGTCGACCATAACCAGGAATATCATCGTTATATTGGGAAATCTTGTCTTATTCCTGTCTTCAATTCTATGACATCTCTAAGTTTACTGTTTTGTATCACGGGTCATGTAGCGTCATGATATAGTTATTGAATGAGGTTGATTAGAGTGCGGTGCACTCTGCCGTTGTGAAGCTGGTCTTCAGTATCTTTATATCATTCACAAATTTTGATTTTGTTTGAGGTCTTCTGTTACTCTGACAGGCACTTCTAGATAGGCTGCAGGTACTTTTTGGTTTGAGAGCCTTTCAAATTTATCAGCCCATCGTTTCCTTCTTCACCCTCTTTTGTTATTAAGTTGATTTCACTAACTTTCATTGGTTTCTTTTCTGTTGATCTCCCTCACTGATCACGAACGACCTGTAAATGTGATATGATTTGGTGAGATTTCACTTACCTGTGGCCTGTTTTGCTTCTGCCGCCAGTAAACTATAAATCTGTCCTTTATCTTCCACAGCACCTTTCGTTATTGCTTTATTCAGTGAGATGCACACTGAACTAAGCTTCCCTATCTTTTTGCCTATCACTGCGTTACTTCATCTTGTATTTCATTATCCCTTTCTTCTATAAGCTTCCAGGTGTCTGTAAAAAGACATACCTTGCCTTGCTTCTTCTTCCTTAATAAGACAGCTGTACACGTTTCAATCAACAACACTCTCAGAAGGTTCTCGTGCCCTTCCACATGGGTTTCCTCAGTGATGCTGCATAATGTTTCCAACTGCTCTCTGATAGCTACAGTAAAATTGTTATTTGTGGATATAACTTCATTTTCTTGGTGTTTGGCTAAAGTAGTAGTTTAGCTCAAGCTTCTTTAAAGGCTTTCAACCTGACATTAATTGTTACTTGAATAAGATAATAGTGTGAATCCAAATCTGTTTCTTCCTACGGTTTTGTGTCATGCGGGCTATGTTTACACTTTTTTGGGACTGAGTCAAAATTTGTCTGCTTTTTGAATGTCCGTCTTTTGAAATTCATCTCACTGTGTGCATATTCATGTACTTGTACTCGCTACCTCCTATCGCCATGTCACTGAATGCACAGGTTTCTGAGGGCACTTCTCAGTTCTCACTCATTTCCTAAAGGGCCAATGAATCCATGGTCAGTTCTCTCCCTGTATTGTCTGCTCCCATTTTAGCATTCATACCACGTATTAGCATTTTGATGTTACCGTTTAGAATCTCCATTACTCTAGTTTCTGTAGCGACTGGATTGATTTTCAGGTATGGTGCTCCTAAGCCGCCTGCACATTTAATCTCTCCTTTTTAAGATTTTGGAACAGCCTGGTAAACCAGCGGACTAGTTAACTAGGTGTGGTTACATAAATTGACTCAATCAAAAACAACCATATATTTGTGAAATTTAAGTGATGAGTCAGTGATCGCAATTCAATAAATAAATCAAAATCATTGTTCTCATATTCTAATGCCGTTCTTTCTATGTTAGTGTTATCAGAATCAAAAAAGTAATTGAAAACTTTGATATGACCTTCAGTAGAAACTATAAACTCATGAATTTGTAATATAATCCTTCCTAATTCTTTTTTCCTAATGTTTGTATAAGTGTAGAGCCTGATGATGAATCTATCGAAAAGAGTACTGTTTGTTCAGTATCCATTCTTTTGAAAATTTTAATCGGCATTTTTAATCAGTTAAAACGCCCCATTAATTTCAACTAACCCATTAATGCTACAATTCAAGTAAAACGGAAATATGATTTATGCATTTGAGATGTTGGTTTATGAAACGTTTCAGCATACGATACCGAATGCAAAGCATTTTCATGAACGCATCATTCGTTCAGGTTCATTATCCTTATTCATAAAGGTGAGTTCTAATTTCTAATTCACCGACAAGAATACCAAACCAAAATTTCAGAGGAATGAAACATTACTTGTTCCAAAAAAGACACTACATAGAATTGGTTTTCAAGAGAGACAGCCTGCAGCATCATTAAGAGAAGACTTTTATCATATTTGAGAAGAAAACCCTGTGCACCAACGCTAAGAGTAGTGTTCTCTAGTCGTTTACTGGTCTTCAGAGGCATTAAGAGTAAGATTTCATAGATGACCACTAACATGTGCATATATCAGATAACATTTTACTGTAGAGCCATATGCGTAGGTCATTCGACGTGTATCCTTTCTAAAAGTGTTAAAGAACACTATCCCTCCTGACCCTATAAGGAGTATGATCATGAAACATCCTGTCAATAATGGTTCCAACAATTACCTCCTTCAAAGTGGAAAGTAACCTGTCATAGGCTATACGCTTTCGTCTCCTTTGCATTGCTGAAGCCTTAGACATTCAGTTACAATGACCAGAGATGTACACACAAATGAAGATTATTCAACTACTTCTACTATCATGGTAACAAACTTGAAAATTTCTAATGACTTGATTTTTGTTTGTTTGTTTATTTTCCTTACTCCTCATGGCTCTTACATTTCTTTAGAATTCTCGCATAACTCCATATTTTCCTCCGTTCCTATGCGCATTCTGATCACAAGTCACTCAATAAATTTCCATCTCACAATGTAACTGCAATACACTTATTCAACTTCTTTGATCCATTGACTAACATATACAACTAGGTTTATTACAAGTCATCAACTTTGTTACTACTCTCTTCCTGAGAATATTGTATTTAAATTCCACTGCACAGCTGGAGAAAATGAATTCACCAAATTATGTGTTTTCATTTCATTAATGTATTTCAAAGGATTATTCACTTATGACATTATCGACAATTGAAAAATCAATATATGATGAAGTTCTCAACTTATTACCATGTGGTTCACTCACCTTCACATACTGGTATCAGTAGAGTACCAACATGTAATTGTATTTATTAAATTATTACTAATATTATACATCATTATTGTCATAACAATGATAACAGTAGATTTACGTTCGTTTTAATTTAAATGTCAATCTTGTCTTCTTATTCGCTTACGCTCCGATTAGGACATAGAACTATGGCATATCGGTACCACTGGCTTTTTTTGATGGTGTGAGGAAGCTTGCACAACTTCTTCTCTTAATCAGCCTTACAACGAGTATTTCGGGCGATGATTAAAATTCGGATCAAGTGGGTGGTTAGCGAGTGTTCTACTGGTAAGTGCGTTGGTGTGCACTTCACGCCAATACTATACAATCTATGACTGATCATTCGGCTGTTATTCTCACACTGAGAAAACCTAGCAGACTGGTTGACAATGCAATTATGCTGCATCTCATCTTTTACAATGGTCATATAACTAATGTCAACTCGTGACAAGTCAAATGTCTGCACACCAACGCTTGTTAATGTATATATATATATATATATAATTTCATATGGTCACCATGCACCAGTTAGAATCCACCTATTTCACCCTTAATTTATTTTATAAACAAATGTCCGATGAGCATATCACCAAGTGAATTAGTCATAATGCATGGCTTCCTGTTCAAACAACCATTCTCTGATTCCCAAATCAACTTGCTGAAAATCTCGAATTCCCATACATACGTTTCACGAGACCAATAATACAACATTGTCTCATTGACTTGCGAACATTTCGTTTCGTGGAAATGTTTCCCACACAAGTTCACTGATCAGAACGGATGAAGACTTCATAATAACGCGTGAATAATTCATATATGCACCAAATATCCTTTCTGTGATTAGTTTGCATTTCTGGTGATAATAACGACTTTCAAATAAAAATCCGATTTAGTTTAATCCTTCCTTGTTTTTCTATCACAGGGTCAATAGTCATTATTTTCCTAACCACTTCAATTGTTGTGTCTGTTATTACACCAACGGAAGTGTAGGACATGGTCGACATTCATTATATGTTTTAATTTTTTCGAATTGAAATTAGCAAACTTCTGCTTATATCGACACAGTAGTCTATTCATTTTCCTGGAATTAGTATTTCACCGATGTACAGTTAGAGATTTTGTCACCCATCAAGCTTAAAAATTGGCTAACGTGATAAGAGTTTGTTCAATACCAGTCGTGTAGTCGGTCAAACAAACGATGGTATGCAGTCACCTCGTGTTATATCATTTAAGCTTTTTAATTGTTTCATAAAATCTTGTCATTTAGATGTAACCGCGAATATTCTCACAAAGTTTCGGCGTGTATTCACTATCGTGATCAAGTATAAAGGCCCGTAGGCAATACAATTTATCACTAAATGTGTTTGCTTTTAAAATAACTGGTAATTCGGCAAACGCTAAACTCCATTATAAAAATGAAACAACCGTAGTGAAACTAATTCATATTCTTCATTGGATATTTTAGAACGTGGATAAATCTCATTGAGGTGTCTGGAGATCATTTGTAATAATAATAATATTATCACATTGTATACTTCAAATTCAAATAATATATAATTTAAGGTAATTAACTATTTGGATACAATAAATGCTTGAATCGACCAATGTTTCGTATGTGTATATAATGATTAAACTCTCATTGTATATAAGACAAGAATATCACCCGATAAAGTGAAAAAGACTCAAATGATAATCCATCAAAAAGTGATGGAAAAGATGAAGAGAAGCAGGCACAAACAAAAGAAATGTACTCACTGGGAACTAAGAATCATAGAAAACACAAATCACACAATATGAAGAATGACCACAGACGACCGAATTGAATAACATCGCACGTTAAGACTTCCAAATATATAAAAAGAGAATAGCATACATAAAAGAACTACTACATTCATTGTAGTTTCAAGATGGACATGAAGAAAGTATGACTATAAGGTGATGAAATATATTAAAAGGGATTTTAAGGGCTCATGAGGCAAGGTGGTGTAGATGGAGATACTTCAGTGAAATTCAAAGCAATTTTCGGTTAAACAAATATTTGCTATCAGTCCGGAAATCCATTTTCTCACATTTTTGTGATACTCAATTTGCTGTTAATTTAAAATAAAACCAATGTTTTCAAAAGTTATCATGAATACGTTTCTGAAGATTTATAGCATTATCCCTATTAAAATTCGGTTCACAAACCTATAAAAGAATGGCAGTAGATCGGAATGAAACCAACGATGATATTTAGGCCATCGAGAAACCTACTCCAAGAATTGAGATAAATTTATCAAGAAGAAAAAGCATTGACCAATAAAATGAAAAATTATACAAAAATATACAAACAAATATTCTAACTTCAATTAACAAACATACACCAATTAGTCTCTGAAAAAAGATAACAATAACAATTTCGCTTAATTCCAGAAACAGTACTTGTGGTGATAAAAATAAAAATATACAAAAATATCAAAAACCAAATAAAATAAGTACAAGATCTACATACGTATAGATGAAATATTTCAAAAATTTGATTTGATATTACAACAACGGAAGTGTAGGACATGGTCGATATTCATCTGTATGTTTAAAATTTATTCGCATTGAAAATATCTCAGCTCAATTCGACAACGATTAGTTAGTCAGTGAAATTCCTCTACTGTGAGAAATTGAATATTGTTTGCTTTTGTGACATGGAAGAGTTATTCAAAGTGCTTCAAGCAAAGGACACATCAACATTTGCTAGATTGTCTAGAAAGTGTGAACTCCTGATAACCAATTGACACATGAAATCCGAATTTTCCTTTCTGAGAGGGTGTGAGATCTGCACTCCACTCAGGGAAGATGTCACGGTTCAACGGAGAGAAATCACACACATTCGACAGTCAAAATCATCACAATCCACACTCCAAACAACATCGATTGAAGCTGAAATCACCGACGAGAAATTTCACCTTGATGATTTCCGTTCGTGTGGAATCAACTGCACTCTCACGACTGTGGTCTCCACTATCATCAGGAGTTGTTGGAAGCAATCCTCATGATGTTTGCCTGTGATCGATCGGTTATTTGCGTGAGAAATGCAAAGCGTGGCATAGTGACAAAACATATTCTTCCTTCGCTTTCATATCATTCATTCTAATACACTGGAAACAGTAGTGTAAATCCGAGTATTCATGAGATCTAGAAGAGAAATGCAAGTGTTCAGCTAAAAATTCACTTACCTTGAGCTTTTTAGTGACACATAAAAATGAATGAATAATTAATTCTATTGAACGCAGTGTGTGAATTCAGTTATTAGGGCAGTATCACAAGAGCAGAGAATTCATAAAACTAAAGAAGACATATAACAACCACCATATTCAATGTGATATTGCAGATTGATGGGAAGACAGTAGGATCATAGGGAACAGAAACATATTACGAGAGATTTAATGGGCTCATAAGACAAGCTGGTGTAGATGGATATCCTCCAGTGATAATTAAAAACAGTTAACGGTGAAACAAGCATTTTCTGTCAGTCCGAGCATTCATCTTCTGTGATTTGCCTGGTAAAGTGTTTGCGGTTATTTTCAAATAAAAACTATGTTCCTCCAAAGGAATCAAGAATCTGTTTCTGTAGATTAATAGCAATATTTGAGTTGAAATCAAACAAAGACTCTCAGACAGAAAGTAGAAGCTTTCAATTTTAGGCAAAAATTACCAAAGATTCATCAGTGAAGCTTACCGTAACCCCAATCTGTAGTGAAAAATTTATCAAAATCCGTTGAAAAAGATGAAAGGACAAAGAAGTCCACCAGATAATATTAAAAGTAAAAGTTAAATTTGTATTGTCTTGAGTAACACAAAAGTTAAATCAAAGAATAAAATGAATTACAACTCTCATTTTCAATCAAAACAAAATACTTCAGTTCAATTCGACAACGATTAGTTAGTCAGTGGAATTCCTCTACTGTGAGAAATTGAATATTGTTTGCTTTTGTGACATGGAAGAGTTATTCAAAGTGCTTCAAGCAAAGGACACATCAACATTTGCTAGATTGTCTAGAAAGTGTGAACTCCTGATAACCAATTGACACATGAAATCCGAATTTTCCTTTCTGAGAGGGTGTGAGATCTGCACTCCACTCAGGGAAGATGTCACGGTTCAACGGAGAGAAATCACACACATTCGACAGTCAAAATCATCACAATCCACACTCCAAACAACATCGATTGAAGCTGAAATCACCGACGAGAAATTTCACCTTGATGATTTCCGTTCGTGTGGAATCAACTGCACTCTCACGACTGTGGTCTCCACTATCATCAGAAGTTGTTGGAAGCAATCCTCATGATGTTTGCCTGTGATCGATCGGTTATTTGCGTGAGAAATGCAAAGCGTGGCATAGTGACAAAACATATTCTCTTTTCGCTTCTTTATAATCTGTTCTAAAATGTTGGAGGAAAATTGCTTGGCTAAAGATAAAAGAAGCCTATTCTAGATAAACAGCAATGTTTTACACTTACAATTGTTTTCCTCTTTAAGGTAAATCAAAAGAAACAGTCCATGATTCGAAATATTAAACGTACAGTATGAAGTCAGTTATTGGCGCAGTATCACATTTGCTGTAAATTGCACATAACAAAGGAAGACATATAACAATCACCACATTCAATGTTGTATTGAGGATTGCTGTGAAGACAGTGTGATCTTAAGGTTAAGATACATATTAAAAGAGATTTGACGAGCTAATAAAGGCGAATTGTTGTAGACAGAGACCTGTTCGAATAAATTAAAATAATTATCGAGTCGAGAGTGTTTTGCAATCAGTACTGCAATGCGTCTAATCTCAGTTGCCTAATACTCAAGTTCCGATTAATCTCAAATAAAACGTTTATAACTCAAATGGCATCAAGAGTATTTTGTCTGATATTAGAGAACTTATTGAGATAGAACAGTACAGAATGTCAAAGCCAGTCACGAAAACATTAACCGGAAATAAAAAAGACGGAGATAAAAATAATGGGCTACTAAACTGATCACCTCAAAAAGAAGAAGTTAAAAAAAAGGTTACTAATAAAAATAAAAAGGAGTCACGAAATAAGTGAAAAAAATCACTCAGAAATAGCATAATTAAAGAAGAAAAATAGGTAAAAATCAGTAAACACGAGGTTAAAGGTGCAACAAATAACAATCCTATTTAAAAAAAATATCTCAGTTCAATTCGAACAACGATTAGTTAGTCAGTGGAATTCCTCTACTGTGAGAAATTGAATATTGTTTGCTTTTGTGACATGGAAGAGTTATTCAAAGTGCTTCAAGCAAAGGACACATCAACATTTGCTAGATTGTCTAGAAAGTGTGAACTCCTGATAACCAATTGACACATGAAATCCGAATTTTCCTTTCTGAGAGGGTGTGAGATCTGCACTCCACTCAGGGAAGATGTCACGGTTCAACGGAGAGAATTCACACACATTCGACAGTCAAAATCATCACAATCCACACTCCAAACAACATCGATTGAAGCTGAAATCACCGATGAGAAATTTCACCTTGATGATTTCCGTTCGTGTGGAATCAACTGCACTCTCACGACTGTGGTCTCCACTATCATCAGGAGTTGTTGGAAGCAATCCTCATGATGTTTGCCTGTGATCGATCGGTTATTTGCGTGTGAAAGGCAAAGCGCGGCATAGCGACAATACCTATCCTAACTTCGCCTCGATATCATTCATTTTAATGCACTGACGACATTTGGATTCATTCATGTGTTCTTCGGTTCTATCATCATTTTTCTTGCGGCTATTTTGCCCAAGCTCTTCCCTCGGATTTCTTCGACTGGCTCATATTCTAATTTATTTTGGCTTGTGAAATATATCTTGTGTATCTAGTTTCTCTACGTGTTTGATTGTTTTATTCAACGAACCTGTAATTAAATTTGTTTTCGCACAGAAACGCTTTCTTTTATATTTCAGCTCGGTTACGCCGCTGCATTTTGGTTTCAATGAAATATTTACCGGAGGGACATACAGTCCGTACCTGTGGAATTCTCAACTAGACCTCTAAGTAGTTCTGCCTAGTCTTTGAAAGAAGCGGAGGAAGACAATTGTGCAATAGCTGTGCAGAAACACCCGCAGAGAAAAATAATAATTCAGAGGATATTAAGCTATTAAAATGTTATATGTAAAATCACCAACACGAGATAAAACTAGGAAACAACAGGCAAACATGTAACATAGAATGGCCAAATGGACACTGAAAATGAAGTGACTGCTATTCTGATTATCCATATAGCCCAAAAAGGAATACATACACACAAAAACCACAATATTGAACGTGGTATTCCAGATTGATGCGAAGACAGTATGATCATAAGGAGCAAAAACATGTTAAAAGAGATTTCATGAGTTCATGAGACGAGTTGATGTAAATGGAGATCCTTCAATAGTAAATCAAAGTAAGTGTCGCTTCAACACAGTTTTGCATTATTCTGAAAACCCACCTTCGCTCTTTTTCATGACTCTGAATTTGCTGTTCTTATAAAACCAAACCATTTGTATTCAAAATTCGTCATGAATCTATATCTGAGGATTGGGAGAATGCGTATCAGTAGGTTTGAGTTTAGATGCACATAAATTATGATTGTTGCATAAATTCACATCAAATTATATGAGTGTTTCAACAACTAAGCTTACGCCAATTTAATTCTGCTTCGACAGAATGCAAATAACATCTAATGAAAATATATTTTGTAGCAGATACTCAAAAAACATACATGTACGTCGCTCAGTTACATTCCCCTAATTTTAGCGAACTTTTCGTCCATCAAATCGGTGTTTCAACATCAGATTCCTATTTACAAAAAAATATTCAGTTCAATTTGACAACGATTAGTTAGTCTGTGGAATTCCTCTACTGTGAGAAATGGAATATTGTTTGCTTTTGTGACATGGAAGAGTTATTCAAAGTGCTTCAAGCAAAGGACACATCAACATTTGCTAGATTGTCTAGAAAGTGTGAACTCCTGATAACCAATTGACACATGAAATCCGAATTTTCCTTTCTGAGAGGGTGTGAGATCTGCACTCCACTCAGGGAAGATGTCACGGTTCAACGGAGAGAAATCACACACATTCGACAGTCAAAATCATCACAATCCACACTCCAAACAACATCGATTGAAGCTGAAGTCACCGACGAGAAATTTCACCTTGATGATTTCCGTTCGTGTGGAATCAACTGCACTCTCACGACTGTGGTCTCCACTATCATCAGAGTCGTTGGAAGCAATCCTCATGATGTTTGCCTGTGATCGATCGGTTATTTGCGTGAGAAATGCAAAGCGTGGCATAGCGACAATACCTATCCTACCTTCGGTTCTAAATAATTTTTTTTATAATCTTGAGTTTAATGGGTGTGTGAATCTTGGTGAAGTGCATCTTAGGTTTATATCTGGTTTTTTTAGGAATTTCTGTCATCTTTTTCTTTTTTTTTCTTACATTTATCATTCCACAATTCGTTTTATTAAACTTTGTATAGGAATTCATTTATTTGCGCAGTATCACATTTGCTGTAAATTGCACATAACAAAGGAAGACATATATCAACCACCATATTCAATGTTTTATTGGAGATTGGTGTGAAAACAGTGTGATCTTAAGGTTAAGATACATATTAAATGAGACTCCATGAGCTAATAAGGCGAATATGTGTACATAGAGATCTGTATGCATAATACACATTTATTAACGCTTCGAGTATTTTTTCTTGTCTGTTCAATATTGCACTCTGCTCTAGACTGTTCCATAGCGCATAAGTAGTTCCTATATACATATTTTTTCTTGGCTTCATTTTCGGTGAATTGTAGCTGCTGCTTATCCCCATTATTTTCTCTCTTCTTGTGTCTTCATTTCTTTCGGTGTACTATTTTTCTCAAAGCACCATCTTCAGATTTCTTGGCGTGATTCAAATATTAATAATCCAATTTGGTCTAATCCGCATGTACGTGAATTCGATTTTACTTGTGTTCGCAATGTTGCACTACTACTATTCATTATCTTCGGCGTGTATTTTTTCTCGAGCTGGACTTTCTCTCTCCACTTTTCAAGACTTTCAACTTGAACCCAGTTGCCTGTCTGCTACATAAATTCCACAGGCCAGTGAGCACCAGAAGAATACAAATCAGTTGTTCCTAAGGGATTCGTTCTTCTAATGAACATCAACATGAGGGGTCAACGTTTAGAGGACGATTGAGTGCCAGAGGAAAGTGGTGACCATTGTGATACAGCTGGTCTGCTATTTTGGGAAATCATCTCCGGAGATATTGGATAGATATCGTGCCGCCAAATCAATTGGAACAAGTTAGAATATTTGAAACATTGAATAGGGTAACAGAGGTTTGATGGCATAAGATATAGCCTTGTACCTAGAATCCTATCATTTTAAATTTCAATAAACGCGTTTTTCTTTAAAAAAAACATATGTGTGAAGCGGCTGCGGAGTACCGCATTATTGTTAATTAATTATAGAAACAATGTGAACAGGTGATGATATATTGTAAAAAAACAAATAACATAAAATTAGGCTTCTCAATATACAAGAAGTTAGAAATCTTGCACCAAAGCTGTCATACCAAAGGGAGGAAAGCAAAAAACGGCAGCAATAAAGGAATATCAAATTTTAAAATAATCTCACCTCGAACGGCAGCTAATCAAAGAGCAATCAAAAGCTAAACCTATATATATATATATATATATAGAAATAAACCGACAAAAACTATAAAAAAGATAAAAGAGGGTCAATAAGAAATTTTATAAACACGATATTCAAATAAAACCGTAATCACAAGGTATATCCGTGACCGCTTGACAATTTAAGTCAGAATCACCAAAGAAAAATTAGCCGTTGGAAGTAATCATCATGATGTTTGCTTGCGATCGATCGATTATTTGCATGTGAAACGATTAGCGAGGCATAGCGACAAAACATATCCTCCCTTTGCTTCCATATCATTCATTCTAATATGCTAGAGACAAATGTATACATCCGCGTGTTTATCAGATCTATTTGAGATGCGTAAGTGTCTGATTTAAAATTCACTTACTTAGACCTTATAAGTCACACATAAAAATGAATGACGAATTCCTGAGATTAAACGCTGTGTATGGAGTCAGTAATTAGGCTAGTATCACAACTATAGACAATTTCACATAACAAAGGAAAACATGTAACAATCACCGTAATTAATGTGGTGTTGAAGACTGATGTGAAAACAGTATGATTTCAAGGTGAAGAAATATATCTGAAAAGGGATTTCATGAGTTCATGAGACGAGTTGATGTAAATGGAGATCCTTCAAAGTAAATCAAAGTAAGTGTCGCTTCAACACAGTTTTGAATTATTCTGAAAACCCACCTTCGCTCTTTTCCATGACTCTGAATTTGCTGTTCTTATAAAATCAAACCATTTGTATTCAAAATTCGTCATGAATCTATATCTGAGGATTGGGAGAATGCGTACCAGTGGGCTTGAGTACAAGCATATATATTTATTAAAAAATTCATAAAATTATATAAAAATTGACTGATACAACAAATTACCCTTACCCCAATCTAGACCTGGTACGTCAAGAAGTTATAAGCTTTTACCAACAAAGAATGCCATGGTAGAGCAACAATACGTATTCTCCCTTCGCTTCCACATCATTCATTCTAATACACTGACGATATTTGGATTCATTCATGTGTTCTTCGGTTCTATCATCATTTTCTCTTGCGGCTATTTTGCCCAAGCTCTTCCCTCGGATTTCTTCGACTGGCTCATATTCTAATTTATTTTGGCTTGTGAAATATATCTTGTGTATCTAGTTTCTCTACGTGTTTGATTGTTTTATTCAACGAACCTGTAATTAAATTTGTTTTCGCACAGAAACGCTTTCTTTTATATTTCAGCTCGGTTACGCCGCTGCATTTTGGTTTCAATGAAATATTTACGGGAGGGACATACAGTCCGTACCTGTGGAATTTTTAACTAGACCTCTAAGTAGTTCTGCCTAGTCTTTGAAAGAAGCGGAGGAAGACAATTGTGCAATAGCTGTGCAGAAACACCCGCAGAGAAAAATAATAATTCAGAGGATATTTAGCTATTAAAATGTTATATGTAAAATCACCAACACGAGATAAAACTAGGAAACAACAGGCAAACATGTAACATAGAATGGCCAAATGGACACTGAAAATGAAGTGACTGCTATTCTGATTATCCATATAGCCCAAAAAGGAATACATACACACAAAAACCACAATATTGAACGTGGTATTCCAGATTGATGCGAAGACAGTATGATCATAAGGAGCAAAAACATATTAAAAGAGATTTCATGAGTTCATGAGACGAGTTGATGTAAATGGAGATCCTTCAATAGTAAATCAAAGTAAGTGTCGCTTCAACACAGTTTTGAATTATTCTGAAAACCCACCTTCGCTCTTTTCCATGACTCTGAATTTGCTGTTCTTATAAAATCAAACCATTTGTATTCAAAATTCGTCATGAATCTATATCTGAGGATTGGGAGAATGCGTATCAGTAGGTTTGAGTTTAGATGCACATAATTTGTGATTATTTTTTTATTTATATCTTATTAACTGATTGATTAAATTATTAGCTCACCCCATGTTCCGCCTTTTGTTCAATACATCTTAGATTATTAGTCGTAATATATTTATAAGGATGTTGTCAGGCGATTCAGTGGACATAATTTTATTCCGTTAATTTACATTCCTTCATGATATTGTAGATCGGAGAAATATCTACATCTGTTTGGTCATGATATGTATGAGAAAACTCAAGTGTTCAGTTCAAAATTCACTTACGATCAACTTATTTGGGACACATAAAAATAATAAGAAATTCCTTCATGTAAAACACCGTGTATGAAGTCAGTTATTATCGTAGACAAATATACATCACAAAGGAAAGCATATAAAAAGCACGATGTTCAATATGGTATGTCAGATCGATGTCAAGACATTATGATTTCAAGGTGTAGATGCATATTAAGAGAGATTTCATAGGCTTATGAGGCAGGTTGATGTAGATGGAAATCCTTCAGCTGTAATTCAAAGCAATTATCGTTTAAACAAAATCTTTGTGTCAGTTGGAATATGCATTTTCTCTGGAATATTACTTACGCTATACTCTTTCTTATTGAATTTATATATGTAGTGTTTAACTGACCTTATTTTTCTTTGTTTCAAATTTCAAAACCGTTTGGACGATTTGTTAGATATTACTTTTGAAAACGATTTAATATTTTTAATTTATATTCAAAGAATTAATTCTGTGTCAAATTTGAACTTACCGAACACTTCAACTTCATATAAAACAAGGAATCGTAACAATGCGAACGAATCCATGTTAATAACGAATTAAGTTTTCATGCCCTATATCACTTTACTGCAATCTGAAGCAAAAACGCTACATGAACCTCTTCATCAATCAGTTCATTGTTTTACACATCTGACTCCTATTTACAACAAAATATCTCAGTTCAATTCGACAACGATTAGTTAGTCAGTGAAATTCCTCTACTGTGAGAAATTGAATACTGTTTGCTTTTGTGACATGGAAGAGTTATTCAAAGTGCTTCAAGCAAAGGACACATCAACGTTTGCTAGATTGTCTAGAAAGTGTGAACTCCTGATAACCAATTGACACATGAAATCCGAATTTTCCTTTCTGAGAGGGTGTGAGATCTGCACTCCACTCAGGGAAGATGTCACGGTTCAACGGAGAGAAATCACACACATTCGACAGTCAAAATCATCACAATCCACACTCCAAACAACATCGATTGAAGCTGAAATCACCGACGAGAAATTTCACCTTGATGATTTCCGTTCGTGTGGAATCAACTGCACTCTCACGACTGTGGTCTCCACTATCATCAGGAGTCGTTGGAAGCAATCCTCATGATGTTTGCCTGTGATCGATCGGTTATTTGCGTGAGAAATGCAAAGCGTGGCATAGCGACAATACCTATCCTAACTTCGCCTCGATATCATTCATTTTAATGCACTGACGACATTTGGATTCATTCATGTGTTCTTCGGTTCTATCATCATTTTCTCTTGCGGCTATTTTGCCCAAGCTCTTCCCTCGGATTTCTTCGACTGGCTCATATTCTAATTTATTTTGGCTTGTGAAATATATCTTGTGTATCTAGTTTCTCTACGTGTTTGATTGTTTTATTCAACGAACCTGTAATTAAATTTGTTTTCGCACAGAAACGCTTTCTTTTATATTTCAGCTCGGTTACGCCGCTGCATTTTGGTTTCAATGAAATAGTTATTGGAGGGACATTATTATATTATAATCATATACTTTTATTTCTGTATGAGCTTAGGACTTCACCTGCCCGAAAGCTATCATGTTCTGTTCACATGACCTCCTCCTGAGCACCCTCTCACTGACGAGCAACTCGCCGCTTTCTTTTCGAGTTCCTCTCGTGGGCTTTTCCAGTGATGTCACTCACTTGATGGTTTCCTCAGAATATGGCCAATACACCTAATTCCATTTCTTCCTGCCTATTTGTTTCACAATCGGTTCCTGGTTGGTTCGCTCCCAAAGAGATCCCTGTTGCTGATCTCTTCTGGCTGGTCATCTGAACTTGAATATTGAGCGAAGACAGCTATTGATGAAGGTCTGTGGTTTGTTCAAAGCGCACTTCATGATGCGCCAAGTCTCTAATCCATGTAGTAGCACTGAATTCGCATTGGAGTTGAGAGTGCGGATCTTATATTTCATGCTGAGTGTTGTTGACCTCCACACAGACTTAAGGATAATGAAAGCTTGTCTTGCTTTTCCGATTCTGGCTTTGATATTCTCGTCAGTTCCGCCTGTAGTTGAAGCGATGCTTCCCAGATAGGTAAAGGAGGTTGTTTCTTTCAGGTTCCTCCCATTTATGCAGGCTGATTGTTGTCTGTTGTTGTTGCTGCTGTTGGTGTTGGCCAGGAATCTTCATAACCTCTGTTTTATCTATTTTCACTTGAAATCCTTCCTGTTTTTGATGGTTCTTCTGCCAACTTGTCGCTTTTCACTTGCATATTTTCCAATTTGTGGGAAATCAGACATATATCATCGGCGAAGTCCAGATCCTCCAAGTTTTTTGTGTGAGTCCATTTTATGCCTGTTTCCTCATTGCCCGCCTCTGCCTGTCGCATTATCCAATCTACTGCAATCAGAAAGATCATTGGCGATAGTAGGCAGTCAGTCTTGCCTCACTTCCGTCCTCACTTCGAAGGCTTCCATAAGTTTCCCGTTGTGGATTACTTGGCATGCAGCATTGTCGTAAAACTGTTGGATGAGACGTATAATTGTCGATGGGACCCCGTAGTAGCGAAGTAGTTGCCAAATCACCTCTCGATCGGCGCTGCGCTGTTGAAGGCCTTTTCAAAGTCGATGGAGCTGAGAAAGAGGGGTGCCTACCATTTCAAGCTTTGTTCAATATTGATCCTCAGTGTGGCGATTTGGTTAATACATGACTTGTTTCTCATGAATCCAGCCTGTTCCGGTCGAAGATTTTCATCCAGAATAGCGTATTTGATTCTCTCCAGGATGATGCGGCTTAGTATTTTGCTTGACCAGAGGGAGATAAAGTTAGTAATTGCGGAATTCTTAACTAGACCTCTAAGTAGTTCTGCCTAGTCTTTGAAAGAAGCGGAGGAAGACAATTGTGCAATAGCTGTGCAGAAACACCCGCAGAGAAAAATAATAATTCAGAGGATATTACGGCTATTAAAATGTTATATGTAAAATCACCAACACGAGATAAAACTAGGAAACAACAGGCAAACATGTAACATAGAATGGCCAAATGGACACTGAAAATGAAGTGACTGCTATTCTGATTATCCATATAGCCCAAAAAGGAATACATACACACAAAAACCACAATATTGAACGTGGTATTCCAGATTGATGCGAAGACAGTATGATCATAAGGAGCAAAAACATGTTAAAAGAGATTTCATGAGTTCATGAGACGAGTTGATGTAAATGGTGATCCTTCAGTAATATTTTAAACCATTTTTCAGCCATTATGGGTACCACAGTGCACAAGTTTTATGCTTTTATGAATCATTTTTCCTCAGCTAAGCTTTCTGGCTGTCTGAATATGCATATTCGCTGTATTTTTTCTTTTGCTATTCTTCTGGTTTTCGAATTTATTTGTATGGTGTCTGTATATCTTGAAATTTCTTTGTGTTCGGATTTCAAAATACGTCTTTCTTATTCCCTACGTTTTAGTTGTGCATGTGATTGCGTATTTTCAGTATATTTTCATAAAATTGTTTGTGTCATTTTTGTACTTACGCCACAGTTTAGCTTCATTAGTAAAATGGAATTTTACTATTGCATATAAATTTTTGTTATTAACAAATAATTTTTTGATGCGTCTATCACTTTACTGCGATGTATAGCGTGCACACTACATGAGCCTCTACATCAATCAGTTCATTTGTTTTTACACATCTGATTCCTATTCACAACAAAATATCTCAGTTCAATTCGCCAACGATTAGTTATTCAATGTAATCGCTCTGGTGTAAGAAATTGAATATTGTTTATCTTTATCACATGGTAGATCTGTTCATACCTTTCGCAGTTAACTGTCCCGCTAGTTTTTAGCCCCTCGCAATCTGACGTATGGAGGGAAAGTTCGGGCTGTTTCTGAGTACTTCACATCACTAAATATTTCAAAGCGCTAGAGAAAATTCAACACACATCAAATATTTTTAAAATTGTTAAACTTTAATCAACACAAATCCAATTCTTCTTTCTTATCGCAGATTCGAACTGACATAGCGGTTTGGTTAAATCCCCCTGGAAGTTAGTCGACCAATGTCATTTCTGTCTATGAAATTCAAGAGTAAAAAATGGACGGGCGGAATGTCTGTTCAATGTACGAGGCTGTCTGAGAACCCTGCTAGGTGGCGAAAGAGATGCGAAGATATGACTTAGAAGTACTGGGTATTTGCGAAAGCAGGTGGAATGGATGTGGATTGACAACATTGTCAAGGGAAGAGTCAATAATCTTTTTGGTCACCCAAACGACAACCACAAACATACTGAGGGAGTAAGTGGTTTTCATTATGTCATCAGCGGCAGCCAAAGCCCTAATACAATGGAATGAGAATTCATCCAGGATCATGACCGAAAGATTCAACTCCAAAAGAGGGAAGGTAACAATTATCGAATGCTTCGCACCTCGAAACAAGACGGAACAAGAAAAGAAGGAGGAGTTTTATGGACAACTACAAACAGTAATGGACAACATCTCAAATGGTGACATCATATTCCTTATGGGCGAAATGAATGACAGCCGAATTGGGAGCAGATAATACAGGAAGAGAACTCGTCATGGGCTGGGAGGCTCTCACATGGAGAAATGAATGAAAACAGAGAATTATTCGCAGACTCCTGCTCTTTCAGGGACTTGATGATCGGAAGGAAAGTGTTCAAACACAAGGATGTACACAAAGCAACATGGATTTAGCCTGACGGACAAACCAAACAGATTTCATCTCAGTGTAACTGAAGAAATTGGAGACGCAGCCTGCTGGAAACAAAGTGGGGAAGGGCAGCAGATGTGGAGTCATGCTACCGTCTAGTTCAAGGAACCTTGAAGGTGAAGCTGAAAACATCCAGAACAACTATAGACATACCGCAATTCGAATTCAGTATTCAGAAACTGAAAGACAAAACTACAAGGGATGCCTTCGCTACAGATCTGATTAGAGCAAATTCGGACACACTACGTGGTATCACTGAGGAAACCTGTGTGGAAGAACATTTGAACTGTCTGAAGGCGATATTTAAGGAAACGTGTACAACTGTTTTAGGAGGAAGGAAGAGACAAGACAAGTGATGGCTGTCAACGGACATCTACCTGGAATCTAATCGAGGAGAGGAATATGGTGAAAGCGAAGATGGCCCAACGCAAATGTGGACAAGCGAAGGAGAAGCTGAGTTCAATGTTCACTGCACTGAATGACGAGAGAAGTGAAGAAGAGTTCTAGAAAAGAAAAACGACAGTTATCCGACACACTGGCTGGCGGCAACTAAAGTAGAAAACGCCGCAGGCAAAAGGGACATCAAGGCACTCTATCAGATAATGAGGTCTCTATCCGGGAAGAGATCAACCCAGATGATGAAAGCAATAAAAGATGCTCAAACGAACCTGATCACCAAAGGGGATAAATAAATCTAACAACAGGCTGATCACTTTAAATGACTCTTAAATTGACCACCACCGGCAACTCGTCCAAAGAGGCAGCAGGACCAGACGACATTCTTCCCGAAGCACTGAAGACGGCGCCAGAGATTACGGTGGATCTTATCACTGCACCACTGCAAAAGTTTTGAAAGAAAAAAAGGTCCCTAAATATTGGAAGAAGGACTACCTCGTCAAAATGCCAAAGAAGGGCGATTTAGGCCTGTTCAAGAACTGGCGTGGAATAAAGATCTTGTCCACGCCAAGTAAAATACTAATTCGCAACATTCTGGAGAGAATTAAAGAAAACACTGGATCCAGAACTCTGCCAGACTATAACAAGCTGGATTCAGGAAATGCAAGGCATGTGCTGATGAAATAGTAACTGTACGTATCAACAACACAGGAAAAGAAGGAGATGGAAGTCAAACTTCTGGCTCAGCTTCCTTCATCGGCTTCAAAATGGCCTTCGAAAGACAGCGTTGACGGAAAAGTAATTAAAAAACTGCCTCAGCACTACGGAAAAGGATGTCTAATTTTTTTATCAACCTCACCCAACAGATATATGACAGTGGCACGTAACAGGTGATCCACAATGGAAAACTCAGCGAAGGGTTCGAAGACAAGGCTGACTGCCTAATATCACTGATGTTACTCTTAATTTGTGTGGACTGGATCATGTGTCAGACTCTACACAAGGATGGAAAAGTCAGGAATACTCTGGACCACCGATAAAAAGACTGTAGAAGATCTTGATTGCGTGGACGATATATGTCTTACGTCATACATATTCCAAGGCTCACAGGCGAAAATCAACATACTGGTTGAAGAAGCAGTGATGCAGAGACAGGACTCCAAATGAACATGGAGCATAGGGAGTTGATGAAGATAACCAACGTACCGCCACAGCAACAACTGGCACCAATCACTGCCAACGGAAGAGATTTCAAAGAGGCTGCCTCCTTCACTTACCTGGGGACCATCGTTTCAACCACAGGCCGAACGGAAAAAGATGTCAATGTCGGAATCGGAAGGGAGAGATACGCCTTCATTAACCTGAAGCCAGTTTGTAAATCTTCTTCACCTCGTCTCATCATAAAGAACATGATTCACATTTTCAACAACAATTTGAAGTCGGTTCTTCTACATGGGTAAGAAACTTGCACTGCGTGTCACGAAAAGGATTTCCAACATGTCACCGCAGACTTTCATCAACACCCGCCTTCGCTAAATACTAAGGAATAAGCAACAAAAAGCTATGGGAACAAATCAACACGCAAGAACCGATCGCTCGACAAATATGTAGGTGAAATGAAGTTGGATCGAGCATACATTGAAGAGGCTAACGTATGAAATCGCACACCAGGCCCTCGAATGGAGTCCAAATGGAAATCGACGAGTGAGTCGTCAGTGCGAGGGTGAAACTGAGGAGATAGTGTGAGGAAGAGACGGAAGAATTTGGTCAATCGTGGACACAACTGGAGAGGTCGTCATAAAACAGAACAAAAAGGAGATGTGTTGTTGAAGTCCCACTCGAAACGCAAGGGAATAATAACAATGACAATAGAGTTATTCAAAGTGCTTCAATCAAAGGACACATCAACATTTGCTAGATTGTCTAGAAAGTGTGAACTCCTGATAACCAATTGACACATGAAATCCGAATTTTCCTTTCTGAGAGGGTGTGAGATCTGCACTCCACTCAGGGAAGATGTCACGGTTCAACGGAGAGAAATCACACACATTCGACAGTCAAAATCATCACAATCCACACTCCAAACAACATCGATTGAAGCTGAAATCACCGACGAGAAATTTCACCTTGATGATTTCCGTTCGTGTGGAATCAACTGCACTCTCACGACTGTGGTCTCCACTATCATCAGGAGTCGTTGGAAGCAATCCTCATGATGTTTGCCTGTGATCAATCGATTACTGATTGGAACCTAAATATAATCTATTTTTGCTGGCTTCGTTTAATATTTTCTTATTGTCTTCTGTTTCTGGTGGAATTTATTTAATACTTCTATAGGATGATATCTGATGTACATTTACCTGCGTTTTGAATTTTTTTTGTATCGAATTGATCCTAATTTCAATGATTTTCCGTGAATATTCCTTAGAGTTTTGTGGAAATAAATTTTGTCTGACCATTTCTGTCTCTTTTCTTTCGGATTTATCATTTTCTGATGTTTAGTTCATGCAGTCATTGGAATGATCAGACATGCTGTTTACTTACGTTCTTCTTCAAAATATTTTATACAAATAAATGAATGTTTCGTTATTTTTAAAGTTTTCATTTTCGTTTATATTTTTAATGTTGGAATTATTTGAGTATATTTTTGGAGTTAACATTTTACTGATGACATCTGAAGGATTTACGGAATTTGTGCATGTAATGGATAGTCTGTTGAATCTTTGTGCAAAATTTGTTTCCTTGTTATTCTTAATTTTTATATAGAATGAACTGTGCAACCATTGGGAATGTGCCCAATTTTCTCTGATTTCACGTTGTGCTCTGTGAGGCGAATGCAGAAAGCCCTTTTGGAGAAAACTCCTGGGGAATTATAAATATCCCAGATGCGATTTTGGAATATTCATACACGGAAACACCTCCTTTCTAACTCAGGTGCAATGAAATTATGCGCTCGCAGTCGCATTGGTGCATCCTGTTCTCCATTTGTTAGATCTTAGATAGAATGGCTGTTGAAACTTTTACATGCAATATGAATTTTCCACGAATGCATAACACTACGAGGGAACTACGGAGCTACTGTTACCAGGATAAAAACTGCTTAACACCTGATAGCCTACAAGCAAGGATAGTGTATTTCCGTTTTGCAGTGAAAGTGATGTTTTTATTTATTCCAACAAACCTCTGTCTAATTCCAATGCCAGTCATGACAAAAATCAAAATTCAATGACAGGAATTAGGTGAGAATTTAAGGAAATGAGCAAACCATCTAGTTCCACTTCAGTGTTATGACACAGACCATTTGATAACAACCATTTTAAGCTATCGTTTTGATTCATTGAATGAAAATCCAGCTTTCGTAATTCATAATCAGATTCCCTTGGATGAATCAAAGATAAACAAAGAATGAACCACATACACCTGAGTAGAGTTTCTCGAAACACCCCATTGATCCAATCGAATCATGTTAATAAACTTTTACTAGTACAATTAATTAACAAGTAATTTTTGACTAGACGTCTCAGATAGATCCAACTAAACAGATTCAGGTGCAATTGACAAAAATATTAAACGAAATGTACGGAGAATCACTCGTCAGCATACAAATGTATTAAATAATTCGTCCATCCTGTTTAAAACTTCATATATTTACGACTAACCTAAAGTACACAAACAAGATATTTTACTCCATCCAACATTGAATATGATAAACTCTTCATATTACTTATTCGTAATGTGGCTCTTATAGGTTTGAACCAGTTGAGAAGAAGGTGTCAAGAAGATTTGAGTTTGTCAATTCAATCTTGAATGAAACTTCACCAGTTAAAGGCACTCAGACGTCATTCCTTGCTCCAAAGACATTTCACCAAACGAAGAAGACCATACATTTCTATATGATTTAAACCAATTCAGTTATTAAATATTTGCATAACAATTCGGATCCTTCTTCAAAATTGCACTTCCTCTTTCCTGTCATCCAGTGGCAAAATTAAACCAGCAAATTTACTTGGACTCCAATGTCAACCGCGTACTTCAAATCTTCATTTATATTCTGCATTTTTTGCACCGGTTTCTCGCACCTTCTCTTTATTCACTTGAAGTCATCTCTCCTCTGCCTCTTCTGCTGATTCGCTGCGTTTCACCTGCAAATCTTTGAGTTTGTGTGACAAAATTCAGATGCAGTCCTCAAAGTTCAGATCTTATCAAGTCATCTTGTCGGCTCAACGTATCTGTCTTCACTTCTCTGAGTCTTTTGTTTTGAATCGCTCATGATGTGGCGTCATCATACAGACTTTGGATGAGATTGGTAGACTTCAGTGCACCTTATGGTGTCAAGGCGATTACAAAATTACGTTACGTTATTGCTGTTGAAGGTCTTCCATATTCAGTGTAGTTTAGATAGATGTTTAACTGCTATTCTACAGTATCCACCTCTTTTTTGAATATGACTGACATAAACTTTGATCTACGTTTCACCATATCCCTCTGTCGATAATCACAATTTATCATTCAGGCAATTAAATGCATTTCTTAAGATACTTATATGTATTTACAGTGACAGAGTGATATAATAAATCTTAACAAAAATGCCCATTAAAATTTTTCAAAAGAATGGACACTGAACGAAGAGTACCCTTTTCCATAACTTCATCATCAGGCTCAGATACTGGCTTGCTAGGCTACTAGCTTACTAGTTTTCTCGCCGGTCCCAAGCCCGGGTAAAGAGGGAGGGTTGGGGCGTGGTGCTAGCAACTCCACCCCTGTAAAACAACCAAATCGCTACAGAAACTTCAACGAATAAATATATTAAAAATTCTAAAAACATAAGCAATAGCCTTACTTTTCGCTGGAATCGGGGAAGTGAAATGACGCAGGCTGGTGAAAGCCTTCGGGAAGCCAGTCAGCCGATGTGCCTTCTTTCGATGAAAGCAAAAGTAAGGATGGGTACCTGGAATGTTCGTACAATGTACGAAACTGGAAAGGCTGCCCAGATAGCCGCTGAAATGAGAAGGTACAGAATAGAAGTGTTGGGAATCTGCGAAAGCAGATGGAACGGAACTGGAAGGTGCCAACTACCTACTGGAGAGACAGTAATCTATTCCGGCCACCTAGAGGACAACCATGAGCACACCGAGGGAGTGGCCATCATGATGTCACCAACAGCAACCAAAGCTCTCATGCAGTGGGAACCAATCTCCTCCAGGATAATGACAGCCAGGTTCAACTCAAAAGGAAGGAAAGTTACAGTCATTCAATGTTATGCGCCTACAAACGTCTCAGAACAAGAGAAGAAGGAGGCGTTCTACAGACAACTACAAGCAATAATGGACAACGTCCCAAATGGCGATATCAAAATCCTGATGGGCGACATGAATGCGAAGCTGGGAGGAGACAACACAGGAAGAGAACTCACCATGGGTCGTGAGGCCCTCGGTGAAATGAACGACAATGGTGAACTCTTCTCAGACTTCTGCGCCTTCAATGATTTGGTGATTGGTGGCAGTGTGTTCAAACACAAGGATATACACAAGACGACATGGATTTCACCAGATGGAAACACCAAGAACCAAATAGACTTCATCTCAATTTCAAGAAAGTGGAGACGGAGCCTACTGGACACAAGGTCAAGGAGAGGAGCAGATGTGGGTTCAGACCACTATCTAGTACAAGGGACTTTCAAGGTGAAACTAAAAGCCTCGAGGATAGCTGGGGATAGGCCACAATGCAAGTTCAACACTCAAAAACTGAAGGACACAACCACAAAAGACACTTTCACTGCAACTGTCAGAGCAAAGCAGGAAACACTACGCGACATCACTGAAGAATCATGCGTGGAAGAACATTGGAAGTCTCTGAAGGCGATTCTCAACGAAACGTGTTCAACGGTTCTAGGAAGAAAGAAGAGACAAGACAAGGAATGGCTCTCAACGGACACTTGGAAATTAATAGAAGAGAGGAGAATGGTGAAAGAGAAAATGATTCAATGCAAGGACGGACAGGAGAAGGAGACGCTGAGCTCAACTTACAAAGCACTGGACAAAGAAGTGAAGAAGAGTGCTAGGAAGGACAAAAGACGATTCTACGACAATCTAGCTACTGAAGCTGAAAAGGCAGCAGGCAAAAGGGACCTGAGGACACTATATCAGATAACCAAATCTCTATCCGGGAAGAGACCAACACAAGCGAAACCTATAAAAGACAGCCAAGGGAAGCCCATTACCAAGGAAGAAAAACAGATTAAACAATGGGCGGATCACTTCAAAGGACTCTTGAACCGACCATCACCTGCAACCCGTCCAGAAATACCAACAACAGCGCGCACACAACTGCAAGTTGACACCAATCCTCCAACGAGAGCTGAAGTCTTGAACGCAATCAAACTTCTGAAAGCTGGAAAAGCAGCCGGACCAGATGGAATACCCCCTGAAGCACTGAAAGCGGACCCAGAGACGACAGCAGACATGCTGACTCCATTATTGCAAAAGGTCTGGAAGGAGGGAAAGGTGCCTACTGACTGGAGGAAAGGTTACCTCGTGAAACTACCAAAGAAGGGCGACTTAGGCCTCACTCTGCAAGAACTGGCGAGGAATCATGCTCCTATCGACGCCAAGTAAAATCCTGAGTCGCATCATCCTGGAGAGATTAAAGGACGCACTGGAGACAGAACTCCGACCAGAACAAGCTGGATTCAGGAAAGGCAAATCATGTACTGACCAAATTGCAACTCTACGCATCATCATCACAGAACAAAGCATGGAATGGCAATCAAACCTCTACCTCAACTTTATAGACTTTGAGAAGGCCTTCGACAGCGTTGATCGTGAAGTAATTTGGAAATTACTCGAGTACTATGGCGTACCCCAAATATTCATCAACCTTATTCAACAGCTGTACGACAACGGCACCTGCCAAGTGATCCACAACGGAAGACTCAGCGAGGCGTTTGGAGTAAACACAGGAGTCAGACAAGGGTGCTTACTATCACCAATGATATTCCTAATTGTGGTGGACTGGATTATGCGTCAGACTGTGGGAAACGAGAAGACAGGAATATCCTGGACCGACGTGAAGAACCTAGAAGACCTGGATTTCGCGTGGATGATTTATGTTTGATGTCACACACAATCGAAGACTTACAAGCGAAAACCGACAAACTGGTCGAAGAAGCAGCCAAAGACAGGACTCCAGGTAAACATAGACAAGACGGAGGTTATGAAAATAACCAACCAACAACAGCAACAACATCCAACGTCAATCACCATCAACGGGAGGGATTTGAAAGAGGTTACTTCATTCACTTATCTAGGGAGCATTGTCTCAACTACAGGAGGAGCGGACGAGGATGTCAAATCGAGCGAGAATCGGGAAGGCGAGAAACACATTCATCAACCTGAAATCAATCTGGAAATCTTCGTCACTCAGCATCACCAACAAAATTCGGATTTTCAATACAAACGTAAAGTCAGTTCTTCTATACGGATCAGAAACTTGGCGGGTCACAAAGAATATTTCCAACAGCTGTTGCAGACCTTTATTAACAACTGTCTTCGCTCAATACTGAAGATCAGATGGCCGGAAAGAATCACCAACAAGGAATTATGGGAACAAACAAAGCAAGAACCAATCGCCCAACAAATATGCAGGAGAAAGTGGAGATGGATCGGACACTCGCTGAGGAGACCGCTGGGTGACATCGCGCGCCAAGCCCTCGAGTGGAACCCGAAAGGGAAGCGGCGTGTGGGACGTCCAAGGGTGACATGGAGGAGATCGTGTGAAGAGGAGTTGAAAGAATATGGATTAACATGGATGCAGGCGAAAAGTACAGCAGAAGACAGAAGAAAATGGAGACGTGCAGTTGAAGCCCTATGTTCCACTAGGAACCCAAGGGAGCAATAATAAATAAAATAAATCATCAGGCTCTACAGTTATATATACATTATAGTAGTGAATGAATGAATTAGTGTTATGAACAACATTAATGTTGTTTAAGTAACATCGAGTCAGTAGTATCAATGGATTACAGCTCAATAGCATCAACATAAAATAAGCTGAATGTCGGAAGAATTAGGAAGGATAATATTACAAATTCATGAATTTATAGTCTCTACTAATGACCAGGGCAGTAGTAGGGACTTGACTTGCTAATTTGAACACAGAGCACTGTTTGTTTGAGGCAAAATGCAATAGCTTCTGCTGTTTGGAGCATGCGGTGCTTCGATGATTTTGGCAATTTATTAGGCACCCTGTAGATTATAAAGATTATAAAGGACTCTTCCCCGCTGGATTTGTGGCCTTATCAGTTCATCTCAGAATAAAGGAAGATGACAAAACACCTTAATTAGGAAAATTACAGTATGCTGCCACATAGAAACTAGAAGTAACCGACGTTCAGTAAATCATGCAAGTACCCGCATATAAGATAAAAAGACTGCCAATATCATGATGAATAAAATATTCAGTGTTTACTTAACAGCAACACATATAGCAGAAAGTCGTCGGCAGCTGTCCTCATACTTAACAAGCTCATTCTCCCACTCCCATTTTCTATAATTATATTCTATTAAAAATATACTTGATCATCCTATAAAGGATATTAAAACAGCAGTTAGCTATCACTCACTTGGGTAACGGCAGCGAGTAATTCGTGACGTCTACATTATGGTCACTTTCTGGTCAGTTATCGGGTTATGTTAATCATCAGGGCAATTCTGCTGTCACTCAGGTTTGTCTATTATCACCAACCATCAGGTCAATACTAGGTGTGGCTTGTTGGGTTATACAGTAGGCAATCAGCCACTTTGTCATGGGTTCCAGTCACGCTTCACCCGCGAAACTGGATTAGATCATCAAGTCTTATATAGGAAGGTTGATTAATCTTTTTATTCTATGGTAGTTTGAGTGGCATTTGATTGGTCGAAATACACTGTCATATATTATATGTGCATAGGCAGAATTGGGCAACATCCCGCATCAAATTCTGATTACTAAATATCAATTGAAAATTTATACATACTTTTTGCTGGTGAATAAATCCAAAAACATTAGGTTAAGTCACTATAACTTAAGATTGTATATTGGGATAGATTAACAATAGAAACATTGACGGCGAAGCGAAGCTTACCAGAAATGAATATGCTGGTCTTCAACATAGTGTCACGCGGCCGTTGACATAAAGGCATTGACGCTTTACTTTACTGATACATGTTCAAGCGTCTCTGATAGCTGGCTTAGTTACTTTTAATAGCAAGAAAAACGTGCGCAGATATACTTATGGTAAAATGTATTTATTCTTTTTGTTTTCTTGCCATTTCCCACAGATATATTCCGAAATGTTGATGTGGTTTTGTTCTCTGAGCTGGATGGTTAGTTTGCGAAGCTTTCATCACCTTACTGGGTGACATCTTCAGCGCATACTTCAATTTGAAGTGAGCTTTTAGGTTTCTCCACGAGTTTATTAATCATTCCTCCTGGTGACCTTGGACGTGATTGGTTGTTTATGTGTGTTTTCACACCTTCTAGGTTACTTGTGTTGGAACTGATTGTTTCTGTGACTTGAACTTTGACCCTTTGTGTGTGAAGTTTCTTTCTTATTGGTTGATAAATTTTGTCTATCTCGATGTGTCTATTGATTGATGATTCACTGGAATGCCAAGCTTCTAAAAATTCTCTAGCATTCTTGTTATTTCCTTTGTCTAATATTTGAACGTTGTCCCAGTCGAATTGATGTCCGTGGTTGTCTGTGTGTAGTGAAATGAGGGAGTGTATATCATGTCTTTTGACGGCTAGCTTATGTTCGTGGATACGAAGACGAAGGGGACGTCCACTTTGGCCAATGTAGTGTTTTTCACAGTTGTTACAGTTTATTTTGTAGATGATGTTGGTTTTGTCTTCTTTCGCTGTTGAGTCTTTTGGTTGACATAGAATTGAGTGCAGCGACTTTGTTGGTTTGTGTACGACGTCAATTCCTAAAGGTTTGAAGAGTCTTGTAGTGATTTCTGAGATATCCTTTATATATGGTAAGGCGATTTTCTTTGTGTTTTCCTTGGTGGCTTTTGCTTTGGTAGGTTGGCTTGGGGGTATATGTCTCTTGATGAAATTCCGTGGATATCCATTCTTTTGGAAGACGTCCATGAGATACTTTTCTTCAATTTTTCTTAAGGTGGGAGTGCTGCAGTGAGTCCTTGCTCTCTTGAATAGTGTTTGTATGCAATTCCTTTTGTGTGCTATTGGGTTGTTGCTGTTGTAATTCAGTATTTGGTCTGTGTGAGTTGATTTCCTATAAACTTGAGTTTCTAATTCTCCTGTAGTTGTTCGCCTGACTAAGACGTCCAAAAATGGTATTTTGTTCTCGGATTCCTCTTCTCTTGTGAATTTGATGTCGTTGAAGACGTTGTTTATTAAGTTGTGAGTTTTGTCTAATTCGTTTCTTTTGATTATTACAAATGTGTCGTCGACGTAGCGTATCCAAATCTTGGGTTTGATCTTTGGTAGAATTATGTTTTCGAGTCTTTGCATCACTGCTTCTGCAATCAAACCTGATATTGGCGATCCCATGGGTGTTCCTTTGACTTGTTCATATATTTGGCCGTTGAATTGGAAGTATGTTGTTAGGCATAGATTTATGCATTCCATCCAGCTTGTGTGTTGCATTTTTGATTGTTGTGGAAGTTGTTCGTCGTTGCTAAGTAATTGCTCCATGGTTTCTTTTGCTAGTTTTTGTCCGATAGAGGTATATAATGCTGTCACGTCGAAGGATACCATTATTTCTTGTTCATCTATTTGGATGTCTCTGATTTTCTCTAGGAATTGGATAGCAGAGTTGATGGAGTGATCACAAGATTCCGTTAGGTGTTTTAGTTTTCTGTATAATTCCTTGGACAAATTATATGTTGGAGTTCCTGGGAGTGATACAATTGGTCGTAACGGGATATTTGCCTTGTGTATTTTGGGTCTGCCGTAGAATCGAGGTAGGACTGGTCCATTGGATTTCATTCGCCATTGGTCTTGTTTTGTGATCTGTCCAGTTTTGCTGAGCTTGTTTAAGGTCCTTTGGATGCGGTTGTCCAATGTTTGTATGGGATTTGTTGGGAGTTGTTGATATACATCTTCATCTTTGAGTAGTTCTTCAGCTTTCTTGGTGTATTCTTCTCTGTCCATGACTACTGTTGTTCTTCCTTTGTCGGCTGGTAAAATGACGATGTCCTTCCTATTTTTCAGCTTTTTGAGGGCCTTTAGTTCTTGAGAGTTGAGTTGTGTGTGTTGTCTTTTCTGTTTGACCATTGGTACAATTGTTTGGCGTATCTCTTCCTGTGTTTCCTCGTTCAAGTTTGATGATTTGAGTAATGATTCAAGGGCAGCGAAGAAATCAGTTTTTGAAGCATCTCCGGTGTTGTAGTTTAATCCTTTTTGTAGTAGTTGTTGTTCCATTTTTGATAGTGGTTGTTTTGATAGGTTGACTACGCAGTCTATGGGCGTATTGTCTGGTTGTTGTTTTCTAATCTTGGCTAGCTTGGTTTTGAGGACTCTTCGTCTTTGTTCTCTGTGTTTTCCACTTGACAGTGTAATTGCGGTGATCAGCGTTGACAGGTGTTCTTGGTTGAGGGTTTTCTCTAATTTTGCTTTTTGGACATCTATTATTTGTTGATATTTGTTGATCCGATAATGTGCGTCCGTAATCATTAATTTGACCATTCGTCTTCCACATTGTTCGGCCAATTTCCATCCCATTGGGCAGTTGACTGGTGGCTTGTATCTTACACTGTTTGGTAGGATTGAATGACGAAGGCACTCATGGAGAAAGAATAATTGTTCTCTGGTGGATCCTTGCCTTTTGGCGAAGTCTTCCCACTTTCGAACAGAGAGAAGCGTATCCCGCTCGTAAGATTTAGATATGATAGAGAAGATTTGTAGCTCAGGTGGATAATTTTGACAACCAATCACGTCCAAGGTCACCAGGAGGAATGATTAATAAACTCGTGGAGAAACCTAAAAGCTCACTTCAAATTGAAGTATGCGCTGAAGATGTCACCCAGTAGGGCGATGAAAGCTTCGCAAACTAACCATCCAGCTCAGAGAACAAAACCACATCAAAATTATCCACCTGAGCTACAAATCTTCTCTATCATATTCTGAAATGTTTCTACTTGTAATTCCTTGAACTATAT
The DNA here is from genome assembly GCA_944472135.2 of Trichobilharzia regenti. Lineage (NCBI taxonomy): Eukaryota > Metazoa > Platyhelminthes > Trematoda > Strigeidida > Schistosomatidae > Trichobilharzia > Trichobilharzia regenti. The sequence continues at coordinate 42,805,479 of OX235264.1, read as the reverse complement.
TTGTTTTCTAAGAATTCTACATGCGTTCTTTATGTGCGTTTCGGCGTCTGTGGTTCCATGGCTGCATGATCACCATTCACTTTGACTCTCGCTTGTGTTTCATAATTTTATCTTAACATTCAATAGGTAAATATTCTTTTCGGACAAAGAATAAACAACATGTGCGGGAACCTTTTTCTTATCATTACAAAGGACTAAGAGAGCGCCTTCATATAAACTCGTTGAAATGTGTGTATTTTTATGAAATATTACTCAGGTTATTTTTATCAAATATTGAATAGCTTTACATGAAATAAATTCATAGTGTCCAGACCTCGGGTAATAATTAGTTAGCATCTATTGGTAACGCCGAAATCAAAATTATTGGGAATACTAAAATTTAAGTGTTGGCTACTCACTTGCATTATTGACTGGAAGAAAACATAATTTTGAAATATTCCTGGGAATTAAGCTGTTAGTTTCTAGTTTTTAAATGTACGCGAAGATGCATAACAAATTTTTTCTAAGTTACAGGTAAAATTATATTTTGATTGTATGGAGGATTTAATCATGAGCTGACATCTACAAAACCAACACTTGAAAAATATATTTAATTAAAATTTTATAATACGCTTTGAATCTGATAAAGTCTAGTCGATTTTTCTCATAAATTTATCTCTTTGACTAAGGTGAATGCAGAAGTCTTACTCGAATGACTAACATAAATTAGCGTGCTTCAGGATAGATACCGGATGTAAATACTTACCTGCAGTTTAAAAGTTGTTTATATGATACCTTAAAGTACTTATTGAGTGAGACGAGATATCACTCATATTAATCAGTTGCGTTTGCTAACCAGACTGAATGGTTTTACATAACGAAAGGCTGCTTTGCTCGTTTCCAGGCAGGCTCATCATTTGTGTACCGCGCTTGGATCATCCCAGAAAGTCGGAATAGTTCAAACGATTCGAAATTTGTATAGATACATGGACGAACTGGTGATACGCTGAATTGAATTCTGTGGTGAAATTCCACTGCAATATGTGTAAGTTAATTTTGAAATTGAGGTAGCTTATAAACACGTAATACTTCTTGAAAGCAGCCACGATCCAACTTATTGATCATTTGTTCCTGACCGGTAGGATTCTCTTTCAAATTTCACTCTTGCTCGGAAGTCAAATAAATAATTTATTCAGGAATGAAAAGTAATTAAAACTGGTATCCACAAAGCCAGAATCCAACTCTGATGCTTCATTAGGCTCTTGAATTACTCAATAAAAACTGAAAAATCAGAACTTCTTAAACATTTAAAATAATATAGAGAATAATCACAACTGACAGACAATAAAGCAATAACAGAAGCTAGAAGCATATGCCATAAGCCTCGCTTCTATGTATGCTCGTTAGTAAGCTATCAGCTATACTTCGACATTTCTGGTCTTCACTATCCTCAGTAGTCCTATAAAGAAAACATGGTGACGAATAATTACCACAGATAAATGCATTATTTCCGTGTGCACCTTTAATTGTGACATGACGATTGGGCATATCCCGAGTTGACTTTCACAACATGCATACCACTATGAGAGTTGCTGCGGTGTTTTAATGCTGTTATACGGAAAAACCGATAGAATAATTACCTAGAAAAACCATAATCTGACACTTGTTTGGCATTTCAAAACGCAATTTTATAATTGTTTCAGCTCTGTTTAAATGGAAATACTTGGAATTTCCGTTCTCTGAGTGGAAAAATTCATAAATATCATGCCACCTAATTTACGTGATTCTCTGGGTAGTCAGAAGTGCCTATCCGGTTGATTAACTGTTTACTTACGCAATTCTTTGACATAACGCACAAAAATGAATACAGAGGTTCTTTTTATAAAATGTGCATAAGAAGCTAGTCATTTGCACTGATCATTACTGTTATGTACTCGTCCAGTAGTTAATAGTCCTGACGCAAGAAAGCGGAAATCAGAAAACCACCGGGTTCACGATGATACTTGTATTTTCCAAACAAGGAAAATCAATGTCACACAAGTGTGTGGGTGAAATAGTATGAATGTCCGAACAAGTGTGTGAACACAAGTGTATGAGCGAATGTTCGAAAATGAACGAATCAATAGACAGTCTTAACATGATTGTTAATTATAATGGAATATCGACCCATATATACAGACTGTCAAACAAAGACACATATTATGTGGATATATATCAATTACTAAGAATATTTTTCTGATAGTTCTCCTTTACCTGTCGTCACTTTAGATTTTCATTTATCACAGTAAACACAGATTCAGGTAATAACTTCTGATTACAAAATATTCTCATATTCCACTTGTACGACACGCTATCACGAAACGTCCTCTTCATTCTGAAATTACCATCTAGTTTACGTTCAACAGCTGTTATACGAGTTTATATCTACATGCTGTGCCTATACATCCCATCAATCGGTCGAATATGATTGCTGTATCCTTATTACTCCCTTAGAGATGGACAGTCTAAGGGGAATTAATGAAAACCTAAATTGTTTTGATCTAGTGATAAATGCAGGAGTTATTTAAAGATTGTAAAAGTGTTTAGGAAACTGTAGCCTTGAGAACCTTGTGAGGATGAATTGATCACATTGCCCGCTAATATGCATAACTATTTCAGAAAACTGATTACTAGCCACATAGAAATAAATTTAATCCTCAATACCGTCCTAATGTGCGATAAACAGCTACATTTATTTCGTGAAGAGTTATGAATGAGAAACGATGGACACCCCAGTGAATCAGCAGACTTTAGAAAAGAATCGATTTCTAAATCCACTTCAATTTACATTTACTTCACTCAGTCAGATACTCCCACTTACTTATTTATGAGTTTCAGGTGGTAAGCAGGTGATTTCAATTAACAAGGTAAATTGGAATTGTAGTTTCCTGTTCCTGAGGCTGTCATTGGCGAGTTGGTGACCTCGAAATCAACAAAGTGAATGAAGAATTTATTACGAATAACGCATATTTCAACTTACCTGTCAATTCTACAATTCAAACAATATGGAAATTGGGTAAATGGATTATATTATGACTTACACTTAAAATTTGTTTTCCAGAATTTCTTGTACTGTTGCCACTCAGACTGCTGCTTGGAAATATCATTGTACTTTCAATGCTTTATGTTTCCTTTAATATTGGCTATGTGTAATGTTCATGGTGTCTTTTCCCTTTATTTCGTACGGTATATTATCAGTGTGAAATTCTGAATATTGGAAAGTTTGTAGGTAGAACACCTACATACACAATCCTAAGAGATAAATCTCGAAGACAACTTCATCAGATATCTCTAGGTGTCTGAATATCGAAACTTGGCATGTTGTTTCATAAAATTTTGCAGCATACCTTACAATCTGAAATTTGCTTTCATGAATACATCATTCATGCAGACACCTAGTGTTCTGTTGAAGGGATGACCACATAATGATATCAGTTTATGAAAAGATGAACATTTGAAAAATCAATATGTGATAAAGTCGCAGATTTAATCGGATTTGCTTTACTAACTTTCACATACTAGAACAGGATGAGCATGAAAATACAATTATGTATATAAAATTACTAGTGTTTAATTATACAGAAATGTTCCGTTCAAATATTTATATATTTAACATCAGTACAGAGAATAGCAAACCCACCTACTACAAAGATACGCGAATATGAGACATTACTATTTTCTAGTCTGTGGGTAGACTAAAAAGAAATCTAAAACTTGAATAAATGAACTTCACAATGGCAATAACTGATCACCGTCACAGGCATTCTGGAACATTTCAATCCAGTAAAATATTACTCATCCAACTTCAAAAGCAGTATAAATAACATATGAACAATCCATAAGAACTTAAAAGGTGTTTCTTTTAGTTCATTCATATTTATGGTAACGGTATCCTCTGTCCAATGAAATTTTGTCTCACTTGAATATGAATATGTGTTTCACAGTATCACGGGTATAAATCAATGAGTGAAACAAAATTACCACTTCCAATACTTTATCGAAAGTCATTTCAATGGGGAGACATTATTAACATCCACCCGTACATTTTAATTCCTCCGTTTTGAAATTCTCGATATTTTGGTAATATCAGCAAGGGGACCTTTTCATTTTTACAGAATGATTCTTTCACCAATGTGTAATTAAGAATTTTCTCACGAATAAAGTTTAAATGTTGTGTAGTGCCGTATAGGACCACTTACTAATAGTTTTTATGTTTTATCTAAAAATCTGTTCTACCAATTCAGAAATGAGAATTCCTGAATACTCGTTAGATTTACGGCTTATCACTTTCAAAGTAAAATTTCATGAAACCTACTAAAAGTGATCTTAATAAAGTCAATGAACAGCTGTTTGTCTTTCTTGTAAAGACCTCACTTACATGCAGTATCTTCATAAATGCAGTAAAATTTATGTGAAGGGGATTAGTGTTTGAATAATAACACATGACGGTGTATTGCTAGTGAAAAGAAGACTCCAAATAGCACATCCACATACATCTTAGGACAGACTTCATTGGATTAATAAGATAAACGTCCAGAGGTGGAGTCAGAGTTCAGTTAAATTTCATACCAATTGTCAAACTAAGGAGGATAAATCAGCAGCACTTCACTAAACATAAAACACGGGTTTCAATGACAAAAGTGTTGCCTGCGATGATTTGAATTTAACAGCTGTACAATATTACTTAAATATGGATTACAATAGACAGTATCAAATAAGTTTTGTTGTATTTCAATTTGACAGTGAGTACAATCATCTCAGTGAAGCAGTATTAGTGTATTTTATTATGAATCTTAAATATATAAGGAACATGAATAAATTAGCACTGTGTACAACAGGAAGTTAAACCACTTTCAGAAGTGCGACTTTGTTTGGTTAAATATTATAGAACAAAGAGGTAAGATGTGTGAACTAATATCGGTGAAATTAGTAGCATGAATTGAAATATGTTGAAAGAAAAGGAAATAACATGGGACAAAAATGACTGAGGGAATTCCGTGGATCGTGAGGTAAAACCAGGATAAGGGAAATGAAAAGGCGTGTACAGATTATGTCAGCAGCCAATGCTTTTTTTGGTGTTATGCAATGTCCAGTCTTCCACTACATTAAAAAAGTGCGCTACTTATAAATATCAAGTAGTATAAAGTTAAACGAAAGAAAATGTAGTAAAGAATAGTGAAGAAAGGGTTCACGCTACTCTTTTAATACCAGTCTAGTTTTCACTAATCCACCTTCTGGAAAGATGGTCAAAATACACAACATACTTTTGCGACATCCTCACTCAACTTTGCCGTTCTGGGTGGAGAACATTTTCACAGTCACTTACAACCAGCTAAACAAATACCCACAAACTTTCACCTACTTACATTCTATACACAACGTCAACCTTAAGCAAGTTACTTGTCAAATTCAAACTGCACATGGGACTCTGGCGTGTGTTGTGACCTGATGATCTCCTCAGAGTTGATTTACCACACTGTTGAAATAATAATAATATTTTCCTGATGAGGGATAATGGTCACAAATCTAATTGATTGTTTGAGGGAAAACAGAAGTTAATATTTCTAGAATGAATAGAACGGAAAAAACTGTGTCTATATAGTCATCAGTATTTCTACATATGGACTTACGTTCTTCGTTTCCTATGAGATGATCATTTAAAATATTTTAAGCATTATACCATATTTTTTTGTCAAACGAAATAAACTATTAAGAAGTTTATTAATAACTTCACAAATAATCAGTGTAGCCTTAGCTCAAATTTATTTTACACAGGCTGACTCATTATCTTACACATTTAGAATCATAGCAATAGAAGACCTCACGCGGTAAAATAGTTATAACAGATTAGAAATCATGTTGAAAAATGAAAAATGTAAGAGGTAAACACCCAGGTTTATGTGAAAATAGAATGAGTTACACTGTGTTCAAAACATAATCTCTGCTTTACTAAATGCTAGCTGAACCATGAGTAAACTTTCGAGTGAACCAGGGAAGTTGTCAAAGTCACATCAATTTTCACCACAAATATTTCCGTAGATGAATATATGTCATACATGTATATATAACGCACATATATTAGTCACTAGATATTTTGAGAATGATACTTAATGCTGAGTTCATCTTTTGAAGTGATTCGTTATGTATGAGGACTGTATAATGCATTATATTTACTACAGCGAATTAATAAAAACCAACATACTTAAGTAACCTTTTTGTATACAAAACATTAAAGATGATTAAATTAAAAAAAGTAAACTGAAGGAGATAGAATGAAGACAAAAATAATAGACATAGGCGGAATTAAAACTATGAAATATATTCAGAAAAATTACTTCCAACTGAGTTGTAGAGTAAAATGCGCCTTTAAGCATAAACCGATTACTTCATACCACATAACAGTTATCATGTATGAGAATATGCGTAAGGGAAATAATGTAAAGTTTTCTAGCCATATTCGCAAGTTGATTTAGTCAGCTTGTATATATGTTTGCCTCGTAAAATGAAGGTGATGGACTCGAAAACTGATGAGCTGATTGGTGATGAATAGTGTGCATCTAGAAAGGAGCAGTTATTTGGTTGTTCGCTTCTTACATTGATTATCGAGTCGGTGTTCTTTTATAATGAAACATACTGTTCAGATTACTTACCTATAAACGACATATGACAGCCTATATAGGTTATTACTGGACCGATATCTTGTAGAGTAATTTTGATTATATTCGCCGAAAATCCATGGTCACAAGCACACTAGTGAACAATCGAACAAGGCTCAGTGACAAAACTGGAGGTTTATTCCCCACAAATTCACAAAGAGCAATAATATGTACATATTGCAACGGCAGGTACATCAGCTGGAATATCCCCATATGTTCATGAAAACACCTTACGGTCTTTCTAGAACTAAGGAGTAAATTTTTCTAATTACTTTTAATTCCAAAGTCTATTTTGGTTAATATTTTGAGAATTTTGGGCACGCGAATTGTCTTTTTTGCATATTCAACGGAGAATTAGAACTACTGTAGACTATTTATGCAAGTTGTTCATTTTATCTGGAAAATGGTTTACCACGATTACGCGAGCTACGTGTAAATATCCTCTTTGTTAGTTGAAAATATATTTCAAGCAACAAGATTTTTGAACATTTCAGGATTACTACCAAGCCAGTTACAATTAGAATACGTGATATAAATAGCCTAGATACATTCGATGGCTGAATGTCATTTACTGCAATGGAAAGCAATAAAAGGTTCGAATGTATCTCATGTTGAACCATTCCCACTACACCTGTTTGCAGTTGATTCGATAAACAAAGCTTCGGTTACCAATCTCTCTCTTCACTCTGTTACATTACACTTTATTACTGTCATCTTATTACATCCTATTGTATGGCTGTGTGGAGGATAAGGTGACAGTTTTAAAATCTAATGTAACAGAGTGGAGGGAGAGATTGATAACAGAAGCTTTGTTTATCGAATCAACTGCGAACACGTGCAATCGGAATGATTCAACACCTGTCCCAAATATGTGGAAAATTCTACTACCCTTACGACTAATAGTAGACAAAAAATAAAACAATAAAACTCAAGTTTTGAAGTCGTGTGATTATCACTGATGATATGATTATGAACAACAAACGTTGCTCGAAACGTCATCTAGTATTATACACTTTTTTACTGTGTGATACCCCTAATAAGCTCCCAGAATTCAGTTAGTTTCGGAAGCAGAAACAGACGTCAGTGAATTAGCATTTCTAGACTACCTAGTTAAGAGAAAGGAAAATGGACATTTTAGTATATCCATATTCAGGAGACAAAAACCCACTCCCATAAATATTTAAACTTCAAATCATCACACCCATCACTGTAGCGATTTCAGTTGTTTCAAGTTTTCGTAGACGAGCACACTTTCTCATAACGGATGATAAAGAAAAAGAAGAAGAAATATCAAACATTACTGAAATTCTCAAGCAAAACAACTACCCAAAGAAATTCATCTACAAAATCCACACACGCACACATTAAGTATAGCCAAAAACGCATTCCGAAAACATGGACCTCAACAGTCGCCATTCCATATAGAGCAGAGACGTCAGACGATATCAGAAGAGTACCAATCAGCTCGACATCAGAGTTTTTTCAAAACGTCAGACACACTACCAAATAACCTTGTCCATATAAAAAACCAAATCCCTAAAGATTCTCTATCTAATTGTTTCTATGAAATAAAATGCTTGGAATGTGATGCGATCTACATCGGACAAACATCTTGCGAAATCGAAATCAGAAGAAATGAACACCGTAGAGCATCTCTTCGACCACCGAGAAATCCGGCTGAACTAGAAAAAATTGAAAAATCATCAACCATAAGTCTACACGCTATGGAATTAGGCCACAAAATTGACTTTGACAATATTGAAATAATCTAGAAAAACTTCAGGAATCACAAAGAACGTCTAATATCAGAAGCACTTCATATCAAATGGAATCCAAATTGCCTGAACAGGAATGATAGACTAAAACAGAATCGGACATGGTTGCAACACCTCCCTCCCCTCCTCAGCGAAGCAACAAAATCAACACGAATGTGAAAAGCAAGTTCACTATGCAAACACACACTACTTTTATAGTGTCACACACTGATCAAATCCAACAATCTACACTTAGTTTTGTTATCTCTACCAGTTGACCAACTTGACAACGTAAGATGACTCCAGACTGACGAACGGTGATCAAGTTAATAAACTTTATTTTGATATCATAACAGATGTAATATAACCTTTGATATTTGCTTAAGTGATCTTCATTGTTATTTTGACTTTTAATGTGTCCTTTTAACTTAACCTAAGTCTATTTTCTCACCTCTTAACCCTTTATTATACATATGCTGGGATTTTGTAAATTCGGTTTAATAATACTTTGATAAAGCTATTAGCATTAAATAGAGAGACGTCATTAAAAACAATATCGTTTTGTTTTTCATTCATTGGGAAATACAAAAACGTTTATTATAATAAACTAATATGTAATTGATTTATTCATTGTCTTTATTTAGTTACTGTGTATACCTTTCCCCAATGTGTTTTTTGTACTGCGCGCTTTTCGACTAGTGCGCTGCAATTGCTTAATTACATAAAACTCTGATTTCTCTGGTGTTTCTGACCACGAAGTTTTGGAAATCATTGCAATCCGTTTACTTTCGAACAATAAACCTGTGGATATAATATTGTTGACTAATAATAACTATAACTAACTGTTTGGTATTTTGTGACTAACACTAACACATATCTGTAATTGTATATATTGTTGGATTTACATGTGCAAGGTTGCTGAAGTTAGTGAGTCTATAATTTTCGTATCAGTTTAGTCAAATGTGTGTGCTTAACCGGGACATTTTTATTGCTGTTGTCACCTGTTGCCCTTTTTGTTGTGAATTATTTTCCTTTTGCTGATGTTGTTCTGATTGTTTTATTCCTTGTTTTGTTTTCCGGTTTTAAGGGGAGCAACCCACAAGGTCGCTTCTCTCTAAACTTTATCTTAACGTTACAATTCCTTTCTAGGCGTGAGGCTAGCAACCTCACCCTGTAAACAAAGTTGCTACAGAAACTTCAGCACGATGAATCTCTTTCCGCAAAACTAAAAGTCTCTGTGGGGACATGGAACGTCCACACCATGTACGAGATTGGCAAAGCTGCTCAGATCTCAAACGAGATGAAAAGATACGGAATCCAAGTACTGGAAATATGTGAATCAGATGGAACGGGAATGGACTCACCAAATTGTCAACGGGTGAGTCAGTGATCTACTCCGGTCACCCAGAAGATGACCACACGCACACGAAGGCGTAGCTATCATGATGTCACGAACGGCAACAAAGGCCCTGATGCAATTGGAGGCGATCTCGTCCAGGATAATGATCGCCAGATTCAACTGCAAAGGAAGGAAGGTGTCAATTATACAATGTTATGCACCCACAAACAACGCAGACCTCGAAAAGAAAGAAGAATTCTACAGACAACTACAGGCAACAATGGACAATACTGCAGCTGGTGACATTAAAGTATCAATGAGAGACATGAACAACGCCAAACTGGGACCAGACAACACAGGAAGGGAATTCATCATGGGTAGAGAAACTCTTGAAGAAATGAATGAAAATACAGAACTCTTCGCTGACTTCTGCGCCTTCAACGAACTAGTGATTGGTGGCAGTGTATACAAGCACAACGATGTCCACAAGGCTACATGCATGTCACCATATGGGCAGATCAAAAACCAAATTGACTTCATCTCAATGCTGCTCAAGGAATTGGAGGCGCAGCCTACTGAACACAAAAGTAAGAAGAGGAGCAGACGTTGGCTCAGACCACTATCTCGTACAAGGGACAGTTCAAATCAAATTCAAAGGTTTCGGGGCAACAGGAGCTTCAGATAGACCACAAGCCAAGTTCAACACTCAAAAACCGAAGGACCAAGCTACAAAGCACATCTTCATTGAAAGCATAAAGGACAAAGCCGAGATACAAATCAGCACTAGCAAAGACATCGGCGTCTAAAAGCACTGGGACAACTTGAAAACGGTGTGGAGACAAACCTGCACGGCAGTTCTAGGCAGAAAGAAGAGACAGGAGAAACAGTAGCTCTCTACGGACACTTGGAAACTAATAGAAGATAGAAGAATGGTGACACAAAAGATTATTCACTGCACCGACGAGCAACAAAAACAGGATTTGAACGCATATTACATCACGCTGAACAAAAGAGTGAAGAAGAGTGCCAGGGAAGAAAAAAGAAAATATTATGAAGCCATGGGAAGTGAAGCAGAACAAGCTGCAGGCAAATGAGACCTCGCCACACCTTACGAAACAACTAGACACCTATCGGGTAAAAGTTTGATACAGATTAAGCCAGTAAAGGACGACAATGGAAAGTCAATCACCAAAGAAGTGGAGCAAAGAAAACACTGGGCTGAACACTTCAAAAGACTTCTAATCAACCACTACCTACAACGCGATCAACAATACCAAAAAGGGAAGTAGAACTACCAGTAAACATCGACCCTCCGGCGAAATCAGAAGCCCTAAATGCAATTAAGATGCTAAAAGCCGGAAAAGCAGTAGGACCAGATGAAAATGGACCCAGAAACAACAGCGGACTTGATGACGCCATTGCTGTTGAAAGTGTGGGAAGAGGGCAAAGTACCTGACGATTGGAAGAAAGGCTACCTATTCAAACTACCCAAGAAAGGAGACTTAAGTTAATGCAAAAACTGGCGCAGAATTATACTCCTGTTCATCCCAAGCAAAATACTAAGCCGAATCATCCTGGAGAGAATCAAATACGCTATTCTGGATGAAAAACTTCGACCGGAACAGGCTGGATTCATGAGAAACAAGTCATGTATTAACCAAATCGCCACACTGAGGATCAATATTGAACAAAGCTTGAAATGGTAGGCACCCCTCTTTCTCAGCTCCATCGACTTTGAAAAGGCCTTCAATAGCGCAGCGCCGATCGAGAGGTGATTTGGCAACTACTTCGCTACTACGGGGTCCCATCGACAATTATACATCTCATCCAACAGTTATACGACAATGCTGCATGCCAAGTAATCCACAACGGGAAACTTATGGAAGCCTTCGAAGTGAGGACGGAAGTGAGGCAAGGCTGACTGCCTACTATCGCCAATGATCTTTCTGATTGCAGTAGATTGGGTAATGCGACAGGCAGAGGCGGGCAATGAGGAAACAGGCATAAAATGGACTCACACAAAAAACTTGGAGGATCTGGACTTCGCCAATGATGATATATGTCTTATTTCCCACAAACTGGAAAATATGCAAGTGAAAAGCGACAAGTTGGCAGAAGAACCATCAAAAACAGGAAGGATTTCAAGTGAACATAGATAAAACAGAGGTGATGAGGATTCCTGGCCAACACCAACAGCAACAACAACAACAGACAACAATCAGCCTGCATAAATGGGAGGAACCTGAAAGAAACAACCTCCTTTACCTATCTGGGAAGCATCGCTTCAACTACAGGCGGAACTGACGAGAATATCAAAGCCAGAATCGGAAAAGCAAGACAAGCTTTCATTATCCTTAAGTCTGTGTGGAGGTCAACAACACTCAGCATGAAATATAAGATCCGCACTCTCAACTCCAATGCAAATTCAGTGCTACTACATGGATTAGAGACTTGGCGCATCATGAAGAGCGCTTTGAACAAACCACAGACCTTCATCAATAGCTGTCTTCGCTCAATACTCAAGTTCAGATGACCAGCCAGAAGAGATCAGCAACAGGGATCTCTTTGGGAGCGAACCAACCAGGAACCGATTGTGAAACAAATAGGCAGGAAGAAATGGAATTAGGTGTATTGGCCATATTCTGAGGAAACCATCAAGTGAGTGACATCAATAGACAATGCCTGTAGTGGAACCTCAAAGAGAAGCGGCGAGTTGATCGTCCAAGGATGACTTAGAGAGGTCACGTGAAGCTTAGATGAAAGCATGTGGGCAGACTTGAAGCGGGATGCAAAAGTTGGCAGAAAACAGAAGGTAATGGAGACGCGGGGCTGAAGCCCTATGTTCTTCTAGGAATCAAAGGATATAATAATAAAGAATAATAATACCTTTCCCACAATACTACGATTATCATCAATATTACTATTCTCACTTTGAATTCTTTCCGCTTGCACCACTTGTTATTCTAAATCCCAAAACATGTTTCTACAATATTAAATTCTATCTCATCAAGTTTCACACCATGTTGTGTAACATAAGACCTCCACTTCATTGCCTACTGAAGCTGGTGTCCCTCAAGGTGCTGTTCTTTCTCCTTTTCTTTTTTCTTTCTTCTTGCACGACTTGCCTCACTCTGATGAAATAAACTTTGTGAAGTATGCTGATGATTTAACGGTTTCAATGGCTGTTAACTCCCAGCTAGATTGTACTAAAATAAATAGCTTTCTATCGGAAGTCAGCAAATGGTCTGAGTCTAACGGTCTTAAACTGAATCCTTCTAAGTGTCAAACTGTTGATTTCAGCTTAAGATGTAAACGACAGTTAAAAGAAGTCATCGATTCTCATGACACTTGTAAAATTGACGACAATGATATAGGAATCAAATCAGAAATTAAGTATCTTGGACTCATTCTCTCTTCTGATCTCTCCTGGTCTTCCCATGTCTTAGCAATCTCCAGTAAAATATTCCGCTTGACATTTTACATTAAGAAGTTAAGACACTCGGGTATAACTCAACCCCTCATCCTACAGTTCGTAAACTCTTGCATCCTACCTATTCTTCTTTATTGCTCACCCTTATTCTTTCCTGGTTTGCTTAAAAAAGACTATGTCACAATTCGTAGAATACTGAAGACTGTCAGTAGGGTGAGTGGTGTCCCAGTGGACCACATAGTTAACGTCGTTGTCGATAGGCATTTGACTTCGTGCAATAAATTTGCTAAAGGGATTTTGTCTGACTTGGAGCATCCGCTTTACCCTCAGCTTTCACCTTGCATCTCCTCAGGTAGAACAAGGAGTAACTTCAGAAAACTGTATGCTCGCACGTCTAAGTATAAGAATTCTATGATACCATACTTGGCACGTATTTTATGTGATGAAAATAGTGTCAGGCAAGAATTAACTAACCTTCTTTCATCTAGTAAATAAACAATTTCCTCCATCCATCCTTACATACCTTCAAGTTTTACTTTTATTACTTCTATTATATTTATGGTCCTGTTACTTTTCTGTTTTACTCTCATAATTGCAAACACCAACTTATCTCCATGACGGCTGTAATCTATTTTTTTCCTTCATCATATCATGTAAAGAGAACATTATATTCAATATTTTTAAACATGTTAGGATTTCTATACCACATTGCCAATACTGTGTGACACAAGCCAACGGCAATTTTCACTTGTATTATTATTATTACTACCCTAGCTGTTATCATTATTATTGCTATTTCCATTTTATATGCTGCATGTTTTTGACACTACCTCTATTGTAAATGTGGAAAATTTTCTGTGTGATTAATTTTATTTATAATTTGAGGAAATTAGATGCAATATTGTGATTAATGCTGAAAATTCCAATCTGTATCACAAGTACTGTTTTTGGAATAAAGTAAATCATTATTATTATTATTATTTTATATTCGCTCACTATTCCCATAATTATTCACTCCTTTCAAACATCTATACACCTCATGAATTATTCCATATTTAACACTACCAGTTTTGCTACTTGACATTTAACTATGATTATAATCGCAAACAGCTTAATTTTCAAGTATTCGTTTTGTAGATATTTTATTTGATTGCACACAGGATTTTATCATGAGTTGATATCAATTAGAGAACCGCTTGAATAACAGGGACTATTGGAGAGCTATTTCGGTTTAGTTTGTTACTCTTCAGTAGCCTGCAGCAGGTTGAAGATGACGCGGTAACTCATCGGAGAAGATATCGGGAAATGGTCACGCTAAGTCCTGAAAAGTCAGAAGTTAGAATTCAGGCGCTTTTGAATCAGGTCGCATTGGCGCAATTTTCTATGAGGTCACCTTGTAACCAGAAAGCCCTGGGTTCGACCTCGGTGAGTTCGTACTGCCGAAGAGTCCCAATCTAAAAGAGAACAGCTGTCATGTACACACAGGCTTTCAGTCGGTTCTCAAACTGACGTCACCTCATGATGAAAGCCCCCAAGAAATTTTATTTTCATTCTATTTCATACAATTATTTCATGTATTGACAACTTTGATCCAATTTTTCCACTGGATATATTTTCTTAAAACCATATATATACGATTGCACAGCTTGATAACAAATCCATTGAAGAGAGTATCTTCGCTGAATAGTGTGTTCTTAATACGTATGACTCGACATTACACACAATTTACTTATTTTACTGGATAGTTTGTGACCTTGGATAAGTCCGTTTACTTCCCTCTCATACTTAGTCCTGCTACTTTATTTAGGAAGGAAATTTCTACCCGCCAGGTCTTGTTTTCACTGGATTAATATTACTGAGTTCATCTTTTGTAGTCATTCGTTGGGTATGAGGATTGTATGACACATTTTGTATCAAAGTAGATCAAAAAATATAAACATACTGAAGACACCTATTTGAATGCAAAATATTGAAGTTGATAAAATTGAAGCAAACGTGTATCCACATAGAATGAAGGATGGCAAAAAATAATGAAAGATGATGAAATACTTTAGGCTTACCTGAAAATAGAATGAATTACACTGTGCTCAAAACACATTATCTGCATTACTAAATGCTAGCTGAATCATGCGTAAACTTTCCAGTAAACCATCGAAGGGTTCAAAGTAACATCAATTTTCACCATAAAGATTTTCGTAAATGAATATTGTTACCATCATTTCTATGTGTAATGCATAATCGGTTCACACATAATTGTGACTAGATGTTTTGAGAATGATTCCTATGACTGAGTTCATCTTCTGAAGTCATTCGTTGGATAGGAGGATTGTATAATGCATTATGTACCAAAGTCTATTGAAAAATTTCAACATACTTCTGTATCCTTTTTAAATCCGAAATATTGAAGTTGATAAAATTGAAGCAAATATGTATTCACATAGAACGAAGGACGGGAGAAAATAATAGACATAGACGGAATTAAAACTATGAAATATATTCAGAAAAATTACTTCCAACTGAGTTGTAGAGTAAAATGCGCCTTTAAGCATAAACCGATTACTTCATACCACATAACAGTTATCATGTATGAGAATATGCGTAAGGGAAATAATGTAAAGTTTTCTAGCCATATTCGCAAGTTGTTTTAGTCAGCTTGTATATATGTTTGCCTTGTAAAATGAAGGTGATGGACTCGAAAACTGATGAGCTGATTGGTGATGAATAGTGTGCATCTAGAAAGGAGCAGTTATTTGGTTGTTCGCTTCTTACATTGATTATCGAGTCGGTGTTCTTTTGTGATAAAACATACTCTTCAAAGTATTTACTTTATAATCGACATATTATAGTGTGTACTGCTAGTTGATTCTGTACGAATATCTCGTGGTGTAATTGCAATGCTAACTAGTATTCACCGAAAATCCATGGTCACTTGCTCACCATTAAACAACTGAAATTGCTCATTTTATATTGGCCTACTATCCCCATATTTATGGACCCATTTCTAACATCTTTACAAATTATGAATTATTCTATATTTAAAACAAACTGTTTTGATACTTGACTATGATTATAATCGCAAACAATTTAATTTTCATTGCATTTCATACTATTAATATTTCATGTATTGACACCGTTGATCCAATTTCCCCACCGGATATAATTTCTTAAAACCATACATGTACAACTGCACAGCTTGATAATAAATTCTTTTAAAAGAGTCCGTTCGTTGAATATTTTGTTTCCTTAACTCAGTTAATCATTCTTGTCTATTTCAGATATGATAACAAGCTCAATCGAGATACCGGTCATATTTATTACAGTATTGGTCACGTGGAAACAAGATCGATATTCGTTAGATTGTATTCTTCGCATGAGTCTCTGGATTATGTCCCTTATTCGACATCCTCATTTTTCCTGTACAGAGAATAGGCAGGAAATATTCATGTCATACAGAATATCAATTTTATCATCACAATATACTAATCTGGATTGTGATATAATATTTACCTGTCAGCGTTCATTAGTCATATAAGTGACTAAAAGTAGTTAAATTAACGTTAACAGAGAAGCATATAGGGACCAGAGGACTAATATTCGTAACAGCCTTCACAGTGAGCAAACCACTGAAAAAAGTGCCTGAAGTTTGTGCATTTGAGGTGCGGAGCCAATCGTGAGGCAATTACTGATAAAAGTGTAAGCGGTTTCAGTTGCCAATAGTTTATACTGCGTTAGTTTTCAATCGTATTTGTGTCATATATCCTCCCACAACTACCTAATTTCATTTGTCAATGAGTAATGAATTCAATTTGATTGTGACAATTTATTCACTGCATTCTTAATCGTGATGTTGAAAAAGGGACTGATTTTCTGTTTCTATATTCGACAAGTGTGAGTGATACCTTTTTTTAAACACAAACTATAATGGATTAGGGATAAAATCCAATGTCTCCTGTGGAGTGAATGAAAAGACAATGATAGGGTTCTCGTACTAAGTGTTGTCAAGTGAATTACGTCAGGATAGCATTGGCAAAAAATCAATATAGGAAAAGGCGTCCAGGCTATTCATGTAACCGATTTTAACATAACATGTTAATACACCCCCTCGTACGAAAACCGACATTCGTGGCCGGTATTCACAAAGGAATGGAAATAGTGTCAAATGGCATTGACAGTCAATGATGAGAACTGAAAAAATTTAAATCAACTAAGTAACAGCCTCTGCTGGGCCACCTCACTATGCAAAAGCATGCAAAAAATCTTTATTCCGAATGCGTATATACAAAAATATAACTGATTATAAAGACAACATTATTGAATTTCCTAATCACTATAAAATTTGATCATTTTGGATGTTGCAAGCAGTAGAATCTGGGACACATGTTATGTCATATTTGCTAAATACATGCTCTCTACTGAAGTCCAACTGGGATAGGAAACAAGCACTTAACTAATACTGACACATCGAATACAGATACACTAACGCGGATCGATACCGCCAATAAAAGTTGCATAATTAGTCTACGATATCCTGCAGCACAAAAGTCCTACTATTCAACCTAAAATTCACTTGTTGATGACCAAGGAACACTATCCAAAAATTGTTAAACATTCACTCTGTGAATCCATGAAAGTAATATTGAACAGAAAGACTGATTCCTTGTTTCCATACTCCACTAACGCGAATCATATGTCACAACATATACATCAGATTTATTGCCTTGTTACTTCATATATCATACTTTTCATAGAAATGAAATATTGTTATGACTTTTGTCATGTTTCCTACTGAAAGGAAGATATTTCAGAAGACATTCAATCTCAAAACATTCTACCAAAGTATTCTGGCAGCCAACCTCTCTATCAATCATAAAACTCGTGTGCCTCATGACATGAGGAACAACACTAACTAAAAACTTGTATGCAGCAAACTCTGACAAAGTAATTCTTCATAATTTTAGGGTAAAATTTTGCAACTACAGCCGTGATTAGCCTTACATTTGACAATTTCAGACAAGCATTCAAATAAAGGTTAACTCGAAAAGCATCAAAACTTACTTGATCTCCTTTCAGTGTTGACCACAAAGGCGAATAAGCAGAAAATAAGACAGAGTAACATTCTTAGCTTTGTAAAATCAAAGAGTGATAATGTCAGCGTTCTGTATTTCTTTGACTATTTATACTAAGTCTGAAACGATCTCTTGCATGACGACATAGAGAAAATATCTGTTTTAAACGATATTGACAACTAAATGTAGAAAAAAAATATTTACTGCATCTAAATATGCCTTTACTAATAAAAAAACAGTCCAGACACTCAGAAAGCACACACTACTAAAAATAATTGCACACATTTGTACAGTTTCAAATGTCTGAAGTTTCAACTTAAAAGATGATATTAAAAAAACCCAGCGATACACACTCTAGAGTTTTCAAAATCTCCCAACATAAAAAAAACAACATTCTTATATCTCATTTTAAATCAGTCAGCTTTTTGCAAAATTTAGGCAGTTCTATTGAGAATATAAAATATTGGTATGAGAATAGAGTTTAAACATTATGAATGTCTGTAAGAACTACTCTTATTCTTCATCAAATTGTTCAGTATATCACTGTGTTTCATGAAGTAAAAATACTCTCGTAGAATGTGAAACCTTCTATTCAGTTTGTTAGCATTGTGTTGTTGATTTTCCCTAGTAGAATTCATTTTCAGTTAGAAATAATTGTAAGCTAGATGAGCTGTTTACCCATCACTCTATTTATTTGGTTTGTTATAAAATCCACTTGGAAGATAGATGCCTTTTGGGATCTACTGTTAATGCTGGATGTAGAACATATCCCTTCTCATTAATATTCACTGTTCCCCAATGTCTCATATGCGAATTTCCTTTCAATATATTACTAATGAGTTTGAGTGCTAACATAAATCTGATTTTAACGTTTGTTTGGTGATTAGCCGCGATAATTTTTGCTCTCAACACTTTCTTGAAGTTTATTACCCATGACATCAACGTGTGGAACACAAATGCCAACTAATAACAAAGATACTCTGTCTGGCGTGAAATATTTTCTAAACTGGTAGTGATAATGTGACACAAGACGTTCAGTTCTTCCTTCGAAAACAATTCCGGTTTATTGATTTCGTTCACATTCTTGCAGTAGTCAAATTAGCAGACTTATTCTTGTTATATTAGTAGTAAGTAAACCTATGGTTTTGACCATGAAGTAATTGATTTCATGATTGTTGGAAACTAGGAAGACTTGCCGTTTTTAATTATTCTTACTACACTCTTGATTCCGTCAAGATTTTCCTCACTGATATATGTAATTGTATTGTCTTTCCGAATTGAATTCACATAGTCACGTAGCAAGTACTTAATTTTTATCCGTTTACAGAGAAACACAACCAATTCCAGGTCTTACCCCTAGAGAGGGAATGCCTGTGATTGGAATCGGTTACTTCAGTAAAATTATTTTAACCATCGTTCTGTGAATAGAAAATATCACTTCACATAGCCCTACTTGATTCTTATCGTCTACACATAAACATATCTGTATCTATGGTCATCCGCAAACTCGTTCATCAATTCATGTGCTTTACAAAGGAACTCAAAGCAATAAAACAGAAGGGTATTATAGTTTGGGATTTGTCTCTGATTCATGTGACCAATAAGCAGGTGATGTGTATTCCAAAGCATCAGATGAACCAGGTCTCAGTGCTTTCTGGATGCAATAAAGGAATGGACAATTCTGTTATACTGAAAAGAGTTCACTAATCTCAATTTCACAACTGGTCTGAAATATGCATATTGAATTAAAATTTGTGGCTTTATTCTACTTCACAATCCACAATTTCATGTTTATTTTCTGTTATTAATGAAGATGGTTGAAGGCACTCTGACTGTGGGCTTCTTTAAACTATGTGTACATTTGTGAAATAATAACAGGATGCTTTGAGAATGCAGTGAAGACAGGATTTAGAGGGGAAGAATTAAACTACCTCGTCAAGATCACGCCAAATTAACGTTTAGAAACTAAGACCCTCCCCTCTCGGTTTCACTGCTCTTGTGAAGTCAATTGAATTGGGTGTATGAATAGGCATGTTAATCAGCTGATTTCCCAACATCATCCTATGTGCTTCAGCAATTTGACAAAAAAGGAAAACTAACAGCTTTGTTTTAGCTTACATTATGGATGCCGAGCATTGTATTTATCTTCTAAGTGGATTTTATCACAAACCGAAATGATGAAGTGATATTGATGGCACTGTGATAGGAAATGAGTCGAAAACTAACCATCATCATATCACTTCCAACATCTTCCAACCTTTCGCCTTGTTCGCTTTGTATCTTGTTTATTTCTAATAAAATCTATTGTTTGACTTATTACATTGAGAAGTTGAGACTTTCTGGTATGACTAAACCCCTCCTCCTACAGTTTATTAATTCACATATTCAACTCATTCTTACTTATTGCTCTCCTTATTCTTCCCTTGGGCTTGTCAGATATAACTATGCCCAATTATGTTGGACTTTAGAGGATGTATGTAGGGTGTACTCTTGACCCAACCAGTTGACACTGTCGTTGCTGATAAGCATTTTAATTCTCTCAAACAGTTGGCTAGAGTCATCTTGTCTGGTACTGAACATCCTCTTTATTCACAACTCTCTCTTCGTGTCCTTTCGGATAAAACTAGATGGAATATCATAAGAATTTATCGCTGGACGGCTAAATATCAAAATCGAATCATGACGTTTATCTAGGGTCTTGTGTCGCAAAACAGCCTATAAATCTGCATTGAGCGCTGGTAATGAACAGCAACTTTATTACCAACATTGTTACACAGACATTATGTTTTTACTATTTTGAAGTCTTATTTCAACCCATATATTTGTTTAGAGAAGAAGACAAATTGTTAGCGTTTGTGTAGACGGCTGAAAATTTCATTGTCTACAAGAATTGTTGATTAGAATAAGAAAAATTACAATCATTATTATTATTATCATTACTGTTACTATTATTATTATTATAAATGAACCAAAGTAATGGCGATTAAAAAATGATGTCGTTTGCATATAAATCACTTTCCTTATAATTAATTAGATTATGCAGAAACCTGTGGGTGCTACATTCATGCTTCTGTTGGAAACCATTTATGCGAAACAGTACGTGGTACATAACTCTCTAGACAAAACAGTAAGAAGACGTAATTTGTCTGAACCTTCCTTGGTAAAGTTTGTCTTGATACCAGCCAAGGTAGATGTACAGTTACCTCTCTTATATGGTTTAATGATCATCATTGTTATTTTGACCTTCATTATCTCCTTTGTAATTGACTTGAGTGTATTTTCGCACCTCTTAACTCTTTATTAATTTCATACATATCTATTCCTACTCAAGGTCCGTTTGTGATCAGATTGTTCGAAATAAGTGTTACAGTCAACCTTTAGCGTTATTCCGTCCTCAAAAATGACCACACAGTTATTAGCAGTGATAATCTTAACAAACATCTCAAGTGACCAACCGTCTTCAATTTTTATTACTTTTTATCAGTCATAACGATCACTAATCAGATTTATGCTAGCACTCAAACTCATTAGTAATATATCGAAAATAAACTTGCATATGAGACATTAGGGAACAGTGAATATTAACAAGAAGCGATAAGTTCTACATCAGTTGGTAAAGATATCCAGCATTAACAATAGATCCTAAAGTGCATCTATCTTCGAATTAGATTTCATCACAAACCGAAATGATGAAGTGATCGGTAAACAGCTTGAGTCGCTAATTAGGCATGTTCACCAACGGTTTCGCTGACATCAATCCATGGGCTTAAGCAATCAACGAAAAGGGAATATTCACGGCTTTGTTTTAGCTTATATTAAAAATGTCGAGCACTGCAGTCATCATCCCGGTAGATTTTATGACAAACCAAATAAATAGAGTGATGGGTAAACAGCTCATCTAGTTTACAATTATTTCTAACTGAAAATGAATTCTACTAGGGAAAATCAACAACACAATGCTAACAAACTGAATAGAAGGTTTCACATTCTACGAGAGTATTTTTACTTCATGAAACACAGTGATATACTGAACAATTTGATGAAGAATAAGAGTAGTTCTTACAGACATTCATAATGTTTAAACTCTATTCTCATACCAATATTTTATATTCTCAATAGAAACGCCTAAATTTCTCGAAAAACTGACTGAAAAAGATGATTTTTTTTTGAGATATAAGAATGATGGGTTTTTTTTCTTTATGATGATGGGAGATTTTTGAAATCTGTAGGGTATATATCGCTGGGTTTTTTTAATATCATCTTTTAAGTTGAAACTTCAGACATCTCTAACAGTACAAGTGTATGAAATTTATATTTTTATATTAAATGGGTGTGACATTTTTGATTTTACAAATACCCAATGCTCAGATTATTTTGTCTCGATTTTATTGAACTAGCGATATTACTGTGTATTATTTTCTGCTTATTCGCCCTTGTGGTGATTAGGGAAAGTATTTTGATTCAGATGAATACTTTGTGTGGTTTGGTCTTGCACTAACACCAGGGAGTGCTTTCCAATTGCTGTCATTAGCATGAAGCATTGGTGAAGATGACGGTAAAAAGTGTTCCTTCTATACAATGCATACAAATTATTGCTTGAATCTGTTCAACACTCATCGAAAGGCGATCTCACTATGAATGCATGTTCGGGATGTTTCCCAATCTGCAACTGTTCAGTTGCTACACTTCACCTGGAATATTTTGTTTACTTTGGCTGTTACTACTTGGAAAATTCACATAAATAAACTACTCCAGGTTGTCGTCTTATTGGTAGGTTTTCCATAACGACGGGAATTGTAGTTAAAGGTGCGGCTGTGTGATAATTATAGTCACAACAAAACTGAAGATTCAATGAAGAAAACGAGCAATTCATGTCGATTTTCAGACACTGTGATTCCATCCGCTGCAGACAAAGACAAATACACAGCTTGAATGATAAGTTAAAACAGACACCTTCGGAAATGACTGATAAAAATGTGTGAAAGGCCGTCTGAAATAGTTGGAAACCATCAAATCATTATTTTTTTTCATTCACGTTCCCAGTGGAACATAGGGCCTCAAGCTAGTGGCTTGAAGTTTCTGTAGCAGTGTTTGATTTTACAGGATGGGGTTGCTAGCCTCATGCCCAACCTTTCCTCTTTACCAGGATTATTTCTACCTTAGCAAACTAAAGAAGTGCATCGGCCGGAGATCGAACCACGGACCATGTGCATGGTTGACGAGCGCCCTAACCGCTGTTCCACCGACGCAATAATTTGCTAAATAATTAAATATGGACAACTAATGAAATGCCAGTTGTTCATTCTGTTCACATCTCAAAAATATTTGAAAGGCGTCATTAATTCCACATTCATAAACAGCAGACACAACATAAATCATTGTGCATCGTTATGTCCAGAACACCTAAGAAATAGTTTTTGGTGACGAAATGAATTCACAACACATATTTACTAACATCCTAAAGAATACATTTCACTACTGATATGCTGTTTCTAGAATAGGCTACGCCAAGGAGATTGAGTGGGCTGAATATTGTAGGAGATGTTTTTGGTCAAACTTTTCACCAAATTGGCGTCGAAATTTTAGAAACAGCTATTTCAAGGAAAAACCTTAAAGTCAAATTTTTCAAATGAAGCAGTGAAATAGGTCGTAGCAGTATCTGATAAGCTTTCGAAACTACTCTCTTGAAGTGGAGATGAATTTCAACGTCGTCGTATTAAGGAGTTTTCAAAGAAGTCTATGTTAATAAGTGATGCAATGAAGCACACATACTCTTCAGTATTCAGTTTCCATCAATAATCATAATTGAAAAACGATGAATAGAAAGATGAGTTAAAAAGTGAACACTGACAAAAATAAATGCATGTGAATAATTGTGAAAGAGAAAGCAACCTTGACGAGTATGATATTCAGACTAATTCGTTAACACAAAAGCTGAAAGAAGCAATGGGCCAAATCAGGTGCAACAATATTGCTACCTTAACAACCAACTTGAATTCAGGAGTTTTAGTCAAACACATAACCAGGTTTAGTACCAATAAGCTGAGGTTTGAATATGAATAGTGAACACTATTTCCCTATCTAGTTTTCGATTTGGGGAACCCCTTTAACTGAGTCATTCTGAAGATTCATAATGAAGGACTGATTTACTGGACAGTACCCAACATTTCTGAATGATCGCATATCTGATGTTAATTTGCCATTATGTTTTTCTTACCAACATTTGAATATTTATTTCTCTGTATTTCCGAAATCACTTTGTTTAAGGAAAGTCACAGAAAACAAGAGATATTGAATTTCGTCACTGACATTCCAATCACTACTTCATGAATGATTTTCTTGCGATCGCCCTTTACATCCGAACATTATCATTGGTGAATCAGTAATCATTACATCTCATCAGTTGTCAAAGTGCTTGTTTTCAAAATTCTTGGAACGAATTCTTTACAAACTCACATTCTTATTCTTGTCACAGATAGTTGGATTGACGACTCATCCTATCACAAGTTGACATTCGGCGCTTTAAATAGAGAAGAGCAAAGCATTCCAAATCAGGAAATTTGTTAAAGCGATCTAGTAACTCAAAGTGACTGTGTGCCATCAGTTTATTTGGTTTAACGCAAGTTTATATGCTTTGTTTGGTAGATTAACTGTACAAACCAGCATCCAACGATCCTGTATCACATTACACAAACCTGCTGATAACCCACCCGAGGAACTATAGTTCAGTGAAGACCTGCATGTTGATATCAGCAAACATTTGGTAATTTTACTTCTAATGAATAAAGATATATAGATAAACGTTAGTCAGGTATAATGGTCTTAAAGTCTGTCTTGGAATTACGATAGACAATATGTATGAAATGATGTAGCCAATGACCTGGTTTCACTCTGTCGGTTTCTAAGAAACCGTTAATCAAATATGAAGTCAACTTAATCAGAATTTCACTGAGTAACGCGTATCATTGCTATAAATACAAACTAGTTACAGGAAATTTCAAATTCATGGAAAGTATTTATACGTTATCATAGAAATATTACAGACTTATGAAGATGAATCAGTAATATTTTGTTGAAATACAAAGTTCTATCGCCGCTGTTACGACTGTTATAAATTACCACCATGAATGTGTATCATTTCAGCATACTTTTGTGATAGCATGCTTTGCCAATCTCTGCAGTGCTTTTAAATACAACCTTGTTGAAATGGAATACTGATGTTTATGAAAGTGAATACGCATAATTTAATGTACACCATTTTATGTTCATATTTATCTCATTTCGGTGTGTCACTGGTGAGTTGACAGCTTAATCACATCTTGATTTTTCAGGTGTTCATCAAGTCATAAATCAATATTTATTTTATTTATTTTTTATTACAGCTTGATTCGACACTATTTACTTGGTACAAGTATGGAATTTTGCAGGCCGACCATAGATATCGGGTGTGCGTTGTCAGGGGATCGAACCTCGGACCATGTGCATGATCGGCGAGAGTCCTAACCACTGTGCCACCAGAAAATTGACCCATCATTATAATGCCTATTTATAGAAGTGA
The DNA here is from genome assembly GCA_944472135.2 of Trichobilharzia regenti. Taxonomy (NCBI): domain Eukaryota; kingdom Metazoa; phylum Platyhelminthes; class Trematoda; order Strigeidida; family Schistosomatidae; genus Trichobilharzia; species Trichobilharzia regenti. The sequence continues at coordinate 42,779,658 of OX235264.1, read as the reverse complement.
GGTGTTGTGCTTGAATGACTGATTCATTCATGAAAAAATTCCTTCAACTGGTAAGGTGTTCATCAATTGACAGTCATCACTTATCGTCCTAAATGAAAAGAAAAAAACCCCATGCTTACCCTTGATAGCCACCATGGAACGAAGCATACGAATGATAATGTAAAGTGAATCTCCAAGCATCACTCCCTCTATCTGAATAGTAAAGAAGACTGGACAAACCAATTCACATATAAACCATAATGGAATGCATTTACAATACTTTCGTACAGACTGCATTGTCGACTTGAAAGTGGAGTTGAAATATGTTTTAGATGTGAAATGATTTTCATCAAAGGTTTCATTTCCTTTGTCTACTACTGGGTCATGCTGCCTTAAAAATAAGGCCTTAAGGTTCAGGAGGTAGTTAATTTAATTTATTTCCTCAATTTTAATCACCGGCCAGCCACGTGTATCCAGAATTATGAGTGAGTAAGTCAGATTTGTGTAGATCAAAAGCAGATTCAGCACTGGATACTATTTTGATTTTCACCAATCCAGTGGGATGTCAGTCGCCTCACAGTACTCACGTGCTCACTAGAAACCTGATTCTCACTAGTGACTGGCCCTATTCAGGTGGTTACCCGAGGTTCTGGTGGGAATCCATGACCAGTAGGGTACAGAAGGTTAAAGGTGGGGCAATAAATCATCGAAGAAGACATTACAAAGTGATCGCACTATTTCATGAATTGGCAGAAGTTAGATTTCATGTACTGGTCTTTAGAATGAGCTCCGGTGGCTAAATGGTCTGCGGTCTCTCCTTTTAACGAGAAAGTCGTGAGTTTTAACCCCGCCGTGTGCGTATTGCCTAATGGGTCTTGAACTAGGATAAAATGGTTGTTTAGTACACCAGGTTTCACAATGGTTCTCGAAGCGATGTCAGCTCATGATGAAATTCCCAATTCAATCAAACAAAATAGTTACAAAACCGATACTTGGTAAACTTTAAGACAGATTTTCATACATCAAGTTTACCCTGAAACAGGCTGATTTATCTTAGGGTCGGCTATGCATTTCATAAAAATCGCGTTCCAATTAGTGTGAAGATATTCTTCGACCTATGAAATGTTACGCAAACTTAGATGATGAGAAGGCATAATTTATCCGAAACGTGTAATCTATATGCGAAGCAAATTTCAGACAAACTGATCACGCACGTGCTTTTCATACACATTTATACGGAATAAAACAGAGCATCAGTAACTGCAATGTAAGTCCAATCGGTAACAAATCAAGGTCATGCATAAAAGGTAGGAAAAAGACTTAAATATATCGGATCAGAAGAAGAAAAGTAAAAGGGTATAAAAGTGTTATTAAGTAAATAGTACCCCGGTTCTACATTCGTACCAGAAAAGTAGATTCAAAGAAATGACCGATAATAGTTTATCTGCTTATTAGCCTTATATCTCTTAATGTATTTCCAATAGTGTATATATCCCTGTATGTGGAGTATTCAGCTGATGATTTCTACAGGAATTTGATGAATTCATTAAATCCCGCTTTATTAACCTTTGTTTCTTGTTTTAAATGACCAGTATTTTTTGAACACTAAGCAGGTTTAAGCCGTTTTGTGGATAATGCTGCAGTACATTTAAGCATGTGACCTACACTTGTTTCATACATGGGTTTTGAGGCATTCATGAAATCAATTTATGATGTGTATTACTATGGATGATGCTGGACATCTGTTTCCAGAGGTTATGATTCTCGCTGGCCATGCACATGGTCCGAGGTTCGATCCCCTGCCGACTCACACCTTATATCAATGGCAGGCCTGGGAAATTTCGGCTACCAATATCACGTGCTGAGAATTCCATACTTATACTATTATATTATATCTACTAATGTACATTGGGATTCATTCTATTACTGAACGTTACTCCACTCCAGAAGAAATCAGATGCTCATAAACAGTGTATCAGTACATGCGATATTCTGTAGTGCAAACTCTTTGACGGTATCTGACTATAATTGCTATACATTGTCTGTCTGTTACCATCTATATAAGAGGTGAGTCACTGAAACTCGTACAAGATAATACGCTAAGTGCGCGGTTGTGGTCTAAGTCAAGCATACCACTCCGAAGTAATGGCATTGCATTCCTTTTCCTCAGTTTTCCCCACTGGAATGAGTGTCACGGATGTGTGATTTGATTACACTGCCATCTGCTTCATCAATTCGTTTAAAATTAATCACAGGAATTATTAAAAAGACAGTTGCAGCAATTCCCATGATCCAATGTGTATACTGCGTGATTTGAAATTGATCAGTTAAAAACAGATATTAATGAAAGAAATTATTTGCTGTCAGCAAATTTATCCCATCTAGGTATCCACATAACTCGAAATAAATTCCAAGGCCTAGATTTCTCAAGCTGCACCACATTTTAAGGAAAACTGAAAATGATGTGACCAGAGGATGATAAGTAAGTTTGAAAGGAGTTAACATCGATTTATACCATCAATATAACTGTGCGTCGGCGGCACAGTGGTTAGGACTCTCGCCGACCATGCACATGGTCCGGGGTTCGAGCCCACGCCGGCGCACACCTGATATCTATGGTCGGCCTGCAAAATTTGGGCTACCGATATCCATGCTGAAAATTCCATACTTGTACCAAAAATACAGTGGGGAATCAAGCTGTAAATCAAAATAAAAAATAAAGAGCTCAGAGTGATATGGGAAGGGTGACTTTCTAAACAGACAATAAGGAGAATATTCTGATTAAACGACCATTGAAATACAATTAAAATCAATCGATCTACTCAAAAATACAAAAAATTCTCAGATATATTATTTTAACTGCATACGACTTAATACAGATTAGGATTTACTGCATCACTGAAATTTCCTCCTATCATGAGTGAAACAAATGCTTATAAGTAGTGTATCAGTGCATTTGACATTTTCTAACCCAAAATATGTGACATTGGTGAAATTCCGGGGAAGCACCCATTATCTTACCAGTTAAAAAGTAGTGAGAACACTCAAAGCACTATATTCTGATTTAGGCCACTGTCCACAAGTGTCTTAAGTTGAAATGAATTTCAAAGTCCTCGAACGATGTCATGACCTGTTCGGTCCACCAAGTCAGATATACCGACATCTACCATATGGATGACCACTGAATGACAGGGTTTTTGGCAGCAATGACCTTAACAACTGTCGGACTTATCTGTTTTCTATGATGAAGCGTCGCCGCCTATTAAGAATAATCTAATTGGTTCATCTTAACTTTAATACACAGATTTCGTTTTAAGAAATATAAATGGAAACATTAGAGATAGTTCAAACACATGAAAAAGTATTATTCTCTCCCAAGGTATATAAACAACACGGCGAAGACACGTGTGTTGTTTTCGTCTTTTTGTGGCACTTCACATAATTACCTCAACGACTTACTCCAGTTCAAATGAGTTATAAGTAAGATACAGTCTGCATTTCTTTCTGATATTCTGTAATTTTGTTAGACATATTCATCGAAATTAACGACCGTTTCACTTCCTAAACGGTTAGCTAGAAAGCCTTCACAGTCCGTCGAACAGATGAATAAATCTGAACCCCATACAGATGTTCTTAATCATTTCCGATCTTCAATTTACTTACACCATATTTCTACAGGTAGTAACTTCATATAACTTAGTGAATATAACATGTAACTGCTCATTTTCATGGTCTCCTATTGCGTGTTGTGTAGTGTTTTAATGATAATCACTCTTAGTGTGGTAAGCGCTGTCTGCAAATCAAAACCGCAATTTGCGTTAATGTTTACGTCCTGAATTAGGGTCATGAGAAAGAACAAGAACAAAGACTAACCTTGAGAAACTCAACAACCAACCACAGCATTCTTAGCGGATTAAAATGCACTTCGATACGATGCTTACAAACAAATCCGTCTAACGAAATACGAATCTGACCATCATCCAATCAAAAGATGATCATGATAAGTAAAAGTAATCCACTGTAAACTTTATTCATTTTTAATTCAACTTTGATTTCCTCGTTGAGTAATTGAACCGAAATGTTGCCCTCTGTTGACATGACAGCCCTTTGTGTGGATGCTTCCACAGAATCTGAGATCTAGCATGAAGTTACTTTGTGGATGGTGACTAGCATGCGCAAAATGAACCGGCATGCCAACAGAGACCAAACGCTTCAGTTAAATCAACCGGAGGAACAATGAAAACTGAACTAAAAATAAGCAATAACTAACACCTACTGCATAAGAGGTGGGTTTCGTGATCCAAGTAACCTGGTGGATAACTCTTTGACTCTTGAAACTATGGTTACTAGTTTAGAGCCTCAGTTGGGTCACTGTCATTGATTGAGCGATGCAGATGCACCAAGTCGACAAGTCCTCAGTATGATGAAATCCTCGTCCTGGATTCCACTGCAAACACCCATCCACCAAATTACTTTTTGTTAGATTCTGTTCAAGTCGAAATTTATCATTACAGAGGCCCATCTCCATAAAACTCCTTTCTCTTCCATAACTCTCGACTGAATCAACAACTGCCCACAGGTTTTCATTTCCTCCCAACATGATTTCCACATCACTCTCGAACACTAAACTCGTTGCTTCTCATTCAAGTTTCACCAGACAGCCTGGAATATGATGTCAGTCAACAATCCACCTCCATTTCCTTCTGTACACTTTTTGGTTAATGGATTCTTGGTTGGCTCGCTGCCTAAAGGTAACCAGATTGTTACTGTTATTAAGGATAATAACAAGAAGAAGAAATTATGCCTTTCATAACATGGAAGTACTTTTTTTCAGTAAAGTAAATCATGGAGACGACTGAGGTAAAGAAATATGATGAACAAATTTCTTTTGAATACAAAGCTTCAACCTGTCCAAGTGAATATAAACGGCTTCTTGTTTGAAACAGACTGAGAATCTGAGAAGTAGAAGTCAAAATGAATCAAGAATAAGTCTCAGACTGTCTGAATACTGACTTTCTGTTCAGCACATACAAGATGTGCAAATAGGGAGATACACATTAACAATATACAAAAAATCTCTCCATTATAACTACGAACCTGTTTGAAACCATATTCCATAGAAATATGTATTGTTAAGTATAACTGTGAAGGATAGGAATATTAGCAATCTGTAATTATTTCGCCTATCTACATTCTGTTAGTCGAAGGATAAAAAGTTGGAAGATAGCCTCCATCATGTACAGAAATTAGTTATGTAACTGATGATACACAGGATTCACTTGGGCGGAGTAACTGTCTCGTTCTAATTTTGGACCGCTCAGCAGTGCTCATCCACAAAATGGCAACATTTACTCGATAACACAAAATATTCATCATAGACATAAAACGTAAAACAAAAACATCCACCTAAATTACAAGTCTCTGTCATCACTTTTGAACGTGTCTTCTATAACCACATAGTTCTTTAGTGATATCATCTAAAAAGTTGAAATTTCTAAAATGTGATCAGCTTCTTAGAAGCTGTTCATACTGCCCCTTCACAATTTCACCTCATAATCAGCATACAATCAGTCTGTAGATTACACTGCACACCATATAAATCTGTAGGTATACTAAGCAAAAGTAGATTAATAGGTATTTGCGCATGCTAGTGATAACTAAAATCTACATTTTTCTGTGTATATTTTGTGAATAAAGGAAGCAAACAGAGTCTTTTCTTGCTTTTTTTCACTTATCTAATGACCTAATCTGTTATGTCTTGTGAATTTTATTACTGTCGAACTTCACCTTTCTCTCAATCTGGCGTGATTTTGAAAAAAAGATATCACAATGACAGTAAACAACAGTTTCATTATTATTGTTTGTTACTGGTCAGTCAAGGCGACGTCAGTAGAATCATTAATGTGAGTGTTTGCGTGTATAGAGTGAATATCGTAATCAGTTTCATTAGAAGAAAAAAACAATAAGGAGTAGCTAACAGCAGAGTGACTTGCTGATTTTGTTTTGCTTACATTTTCCGTCTGTCCGACACAAAATTTTGTGGTAATATTTATTCTTACGTGTTGAGACGACATGAGTATGAATAGAAAAGGACAAATAAGGTGATTCCTATCAGTTATCTCATGATTAACAGTGAATGGTTAGTGTAGACTTGTAATGAACAGATATGGGTTATTCAAGACTTGTCATGAACAAACTTCACTTAGACGACCAGTGAAAACCTGAGAGCCTTGCACAAGCCTTTCGCCGTTGTTCGATATTCTTCAGTTCGCAGTACACACCCAGTAACCCACAAGATATATGTTAGGGTTGCCTATGTACACCTTTTGGTATCGTTACACATTCCTATGAAACTAGTTTAATTGAATGTACAATTAGACAGGTTCAATTTCCAATTACTGATAATCGTTCTTCGTGACTGATGTAATGATTAATAAAGATCGTTTCATATAGAGTCCTTACTTTGGAAAACAAGTTTATGTTATGAAATATTCACCTATATTTCACTTAATCATAATCATGCAGGCTATTCATCCCAGGAATCGGAAATTTGTTATTTACAAATTCCACAGTTCAAGGTGAGAATTCATCACCGTTTCCTTCGCAAACTAACAATGCAGTCAGATCATAATATTTGATGCAGGTGAAATCATGAATGACACGTGAGAAGGCTGGGGAAATGGAGTGTTTGGTGGTATATCTAGCTAGTAAGCATGGCTGTTTAACATTACCGGTCTCCAACTACTCACATCAATCAGTAATATATGTTATCTCTCAGCTTATATTTTTTCACACTAAAGTTCAAAATCCAAATATGACTAAGTGGGCTGAACTGAGACTTTATATGGCCCGCATCAGTATGAATTACTTCCACTAAGATACGAGTAGAAAGGAAGTATTTCTGATGCAACAGACCACACATACTAGCATAAAATCTTGAAAAGTCAATTTTACGTTGAATTTCCAAACCTACTGTCTAGATGTATTTATCAAATAACAGTTACTATTACACACCGGCAAGAACTCTGAAGGAGTTTAAGTAAATACCTCATAAAATTTTCTCAGTCTCAAGATATCTAAGAAACATTCCATTTTCTCATGGAGTGATCGTAGCAATGAACTATGCCACTCAACTAGCGTCGTTCTTATGCTGACCTATAAAACAGCACGGGGACTTCAATGTTTAAAACAAACTTGTGTAGCCTCCTTTCTTCGGTAAAACCTGTCCATATAATTTCTGTCAAAATAAAAAGGCTACTTAAAACTTAACTTCATCCATACTAGTTTATTAATGACGACTCCATCAATACACTACCACTTCACTTCACAAAACAGTTTTAAAGTAGGTTTCACCATCAATTGGCACAACCTACAGAACCACTGATAAATAAAGACCAAATCTTAGACTTGTCTGGTGAGAAAATCCAATGATCCATAAATTCTAAATTTTACCAGTTCACACTATGGCGTAAACGCCATCCAATGTCATCGGTAGATATCTTCCCTAACACTGCACTTGGTAAGCCTCACAGGTCATGGTTTGTCATTAGCATTCCAGAAAGTTAGTCTCGTAGTCAGTCAATAAGTTTGTTAACGCTAACACATTTTATTTACATCGTAATCTCTATCACTACGTGGACTTTAATATTTCAAATGTAACCTGATTATTTTTTAAGGAAGGTTTCGTCCAAGATCAACATCAGTTAGAGGACCATAGAATATTAGAAAGCACTGGAAATTGACGTAGACTAAGTCTAAGTCCTTTCAGAGGCCCGCAGTATTTTATTTTTATTTTTGATTGCACCCTGATTCCACACCATATTTTTGCTACAAGTATGGAATTTTCAGCATGTGATATTGGTAGTCCACATTTGGCAGGCCGACCATAGATATCAGGTGTGTGTCGGCGAGGGTCCTAACCACTGTGCCACCGATGGACAGTAGTGACAGAAGATATAATTCACGGGCCGTTAGATCTTCACCTAGTGGATGAATGGTAAGGTCCGCAACTCATAATCTGAAACCTGTGAGTTCGCTGAAGTGAACTGGTGAAGAGCCCTAAGTTATTTCGAAGCACACATTGAGTACTCTGCCTTTTCCAATAACTAGTTATGTAACATAGATGCCTGCCGCTACCGACCATGCTATCAGTGAAATTTTAAAAAATGCCAACAATGAGTATTATCTTTGCGAAAGAAACACTTTGTAACTATGTAACAAATGAATATTCAGAGCGTTCAATTTTACAGCAATCAATAAAACTTAATTGATTGTCGCTAAAACGAACCCTTAGAAAAACTGATATATTTCACTGGGAGAATTCATGAACCTGAAATCAATCTGGAAATCTTCGTCACTCAGCATCACCAACAAAATTCGGATTTTCAATACAAACGTAAAGTCAGTTCTTCTATACGGATCAGAAACTTGGCGGGTGGGTCACAAAGAATATTTCCAAAAGGCTGCAGACCTTTATTAACAACTGTCTTCGCTGGCTCTATACTGAAGATCGGATGGCCGGAAAGAATCACCAACAAGGAACTATGGGAACAAACAAAGCAAGAACCAATCGCCCAACAAATATGCAGGAGAAAGTGGAGATGGATCGGACACCCGCTGAGGAGACTGCTGAGTGACATCGCGCTCCAAGCCCTCGAGTGGAACCCGAAAGGGAAGCGGCGTGTGGGACGTCCAAGGGTGACATGGAGGAGATCGTGTGAAGAGGAGTTGAAAGAATATGGACTAACATGGATGCAGGCGAAAAGTATATCAGAAGACAGAAGAAAATGGAGACGTGCAGTTGAAGCCCTATGTTCCACGAGGAACCCAAGGGAGCAATAATAATAAAAAAGCGAAGCCTGAGAAAAACTGACATATTTCACTGGGAAAATTTTAATATCGTTTTTTTGGAGAAACAGATGAAATATAGTCATAAGAAGTAATATTACTGATAGACATCTCACGAGGTGTAACGAAATAATAGAAGTGATAGACCAGCACTTATTTATTCGGGAAGAAAATGAGGGCAGGTAGGAAAAAGTTAGTTAAACCATAAGCTGTACCCTACTTCTTTATCAAATAAACAGGTCATATTTGCAGTTAGGCATGAAGACAGAAAATTGACTGGTATTCTCGGAGTTTAAGTATTTGTTAGACGTCAACCATGTAACACCGAAGCTCAGAGAACACCAAACGTTTTATTAAAGACGTCAGATTTAAACTTTTACACATTAATTATACTGAATATTGTTCACTTAGTCGTTTGTGTGTATTTGCTTCTTATGCATTATGTTATATTTCTTACATGAACAAGGAAACCTGGCAACGAATCCACAATGAACCCAATGCCTAACAAATATGCAGGAGGAAATGGAGAAGGATTGGACGTAAGCGGTGTGGATCGTTGGGTGACATCACGCTCGAGGTCCACCAGTTCATCTCTTCATCAACTCATAAAAGGTTTGGACAAAAACAAAGAACAATCCCATAAGTGATGAAGTCAAAGACGGTTTGTTTATGAAAACTTCGAATCATCATCCTGACACTTAATCTGATTCTGACTACCCTCGTCGTAGCAGTCTAGGTCTAGAACGTCGTTAATAATGTTGAATGGAACATTTTCTAGTGATTTACACTGTTGTGGAATGTTTCTCCTTTTCAGTGTCACAACCGCTTTGAAAACATGAGTCTTAATCCAGTCGCAGCCCTTAATTGATACTGAGTCAAATTTGCAATTGAATGGGCGACTGGTTTTGATTACTGAGTGATACTAGTAATGCTGTGATACTTGTCGTTTAGGCCGTTTTAATATATCAACCAATATAATACATTAGCCGTTGGTTTTACAACTAGTCAGTTATCGGCTAGCTCATTCAACAACTTTGTAGTTAATAATACGCCTAAATTACCGTCCTTACTCCAAACGATATTGATTTCTAGGTGGGTATTTAAACGAAATCAATATTCAACATCACTCTGTGTATTGTTTATTTACTAACTGATTGATTAATCCAAGTAAAAGCAATAACAGCAGCAAATAACAATAAATCTACCAAGTATATTCTATGGCTGTGAAATCAATAATTTTAGAGAATAGGAAGGAAAATGATGTTTCGTTTGACATGACGTTGATTCTTTAAACACGATACCAAAATATTGATGAAACACAATTAAACCTCCAATAATTTGATGCTACTCGTTCGACTTTCATCCATCGCGACTTCATCTCACGATTTTGCATAACAATAATGACAATAATAATAAATAAAAACCTTATTCTGGTCACCGGTTTTAAAATGTACAGAATTCTTAGCAGAATTAACTGCATAATGTATTCACCTTATGGGGCATTTTCAAGAAAAATAGTAGGTGATAGCAGAACGTATAACGTAATATTGTCTGACTTGAAGCGAAAACCAATGCATTATGATACATCTTCCGTGCCTTCTTCGAAAATGCACGGTATTTTGTTGCAAGTCAATTATATAAGTGCACAACTGCATTCCGCGACTCGAAGACAAATAAATGACTAAAGATCGTATGTAGTTAGTTTTATTTTCTAAGGTGTGACAGTTTGTATTAGAAATGTCAGGAACATTTATCTCATATTGGAATTCTTCGCCACCCAAGATTATGATTCCTCTTGAAACCACTAGAATCCTGCGAATCTGCAAGTTGTGGAAATTTAAAATACTCGTGAGAGTAAACAGTACAGATAGAGATCATATTAATATTATTATTATAGAATGAGCCAGTGTGAATACGAGGAATAATATGCAATGTAATGATACAAGTTTTTGATAGCCCAAATTCTAAGCAGGTTGTCGTTATGATGACTCCGCATACACAAAACACTGTCATCAATTATAACAACAACAAAGTTAGTTTGTTTTAAAGATGTAATGAAAGTAGCTAGAGAGATCGAAGTCAGTCAGCAAATCACTCTGCACACCTACTCAATGAAATATTTGATTCCCACTCACTTATTCACCCACTCACTCATTTTTGTTCAAACATACATACACTAATGATTACAGATCGCTGTTTTTTTCTCGAATAGAATATTCCATAACGTTGACTCAATTATTTCAAACGTTAGAACTTTAAAATGTTAACAATCATCAATGTAATGGAAAAAGGAATAAGGCTTGATTCTGATTAGGCTGTGATTACCTTATTTCTTTTTAAATAGCATCTACCTTCTTAACAATTGTTGATTGGTTAGGGAAAATCATAAGTCTTACTGCATACATAGGGAATTACAGGAATGCCTCAAACATCAGTTAAGTAGATTACTGACAGAAGTAAATGAAGAAATAAGGTGAAAACTTTTGAGTACAAGCACTTCGTTTGTTGGTGATTTTTCAGGATCGTAAAGCTCAGAGGAAGTCTACAATAAGTCAGTGTTAGTCAACTTATTCAAAGGTTCAGACGCTTATTCATCTTCAGGAATTAAAGTAAATCAAAAGCAACAGTTTGTAAAGAATAAGATGGCACCATCGTTTATTTCGTTGGCTTATCATCAGCTGTGTCCTGCCTAGATAAATCATTAGGTTTATGCACAGCACAATTTTAACACACAAATGTGACAAGATATCACTTAACAGGAGCATCCAAACTTATTAAACAGGGTCCAGAAACTGAAATTATATAGACTACACATACACAGAAGGTTCAGGTTTAAACAAAAGAATGAATGCTTTTAGGTTGTATAATATGTACAATGAGTGGATGGGACGATGAGTAAATGGTAAGATGAGTAACAATGTGGTGAATTCAATTCAACTCAAGATAACAACAGACGAGCTATATTACATCATAATGAGGTTGGAAAGGTTAACGCCAAGTATTAATGAATCAAATAAAAGAGAGATACCTCATCTGCTCTTTTTAAAAATTCACTTTTATTTCCTGTTCTTAACTAATCTTTCCCGGCTAACTGATCCATGTCCCATGACTTATTATTACATTTGTGTGATTCCTAACATTAATTTATTTTATATAATAGAGAAATTTATACCTCATTATGGAAATGGAAATTGTTCATGTAATTAAGGCAACATGAGTGAACAAAAAGTTCTCTTTTCGCAAACTCACTTCAAATCTTCACAGTTATTTACGATGCTTACACATAGAGTGTAGACTGATAACAGAGGTCAAAGGTTACTGTCAGTTTGTAATAAATCAAATCAAGGCGTGTGAGTGATAACCATGTTTTAAATACTGTGAATAGTCTTATGTAGTCAAAAGATTTGACAATTAATTAGTTGAGTGATGAATAATCATTCAGAAATAGTTGATAAGAAACAGGAGAACAAAAGATTGAAAATGAGTTGCACAAAATCAGAATGCAGACTCCACAGAGCTTTATATGGGGTTATTCATGAAGACAAAGAAAGGGGGATAAAAGGGAAAGAAAGAGACGAAATACTTTAAACGTTAAGTCAGTGAAAGAGGCTGGATGAAACGTCGCCGAACACAAGGTTCAGATTTCTCCTTAAAGATTGCTAAGGTATCAGCTACATGAAGAAAAGGTTGTCTTAAACCTTCAATAAAAGTGGAATTTCAATTTCTTTGATGACATTTATGGAAAACTGCTTCAGCAAATACGTTCTTTGTGTAATTTCTAATTTTTTTGGATTAACAGGTTGATTCCACACTGTTCTTTTGGTACAAGCACAGACTTATGTTACGTGTGTAGATGGATCAGTTAACACTCAAAAATATAAATTAATGGATAGTTATCAGAGTGACCACAATGGTAGTCATAAAACCAAGCAAAGATTATAATTCCATTATAGTTAAAATTTTATTTTAATAAAGTCTCACAGTATTGTACATTAATATTTATTGATGATATTTCGAGCACAATTTTTGCTTGTATTAATATGATTATGAGCACTAAATTGTGTTCGAAATATTATCAGCAAATATTATTGAACAACAGTGTGAGACTTAATCAAAATAAACATTTACCCACAACGGAAGGTCTGTACTCACTTCTGTGTCAGGTTATTTTACAGGTGGATGTGATTCGACTAATCTTTTTTAGAGGGATCTAAAACTGTATACAGATGAACTGAAGTATGATGTAGTTTCCTTCTAAAAAATCCGGATTGATAGTTGCGGGCGATTAATTAACCTTGGGTTTGAGTTACGCATAAAGTACAGTACTACACTTTAATGCACAATCAAGAAAAGAAGCCAACCTCTGTCAAGGCTGGTCAGATTAACATTGCATGATTGCCAGACAAATAATAAACAGTGTGGAAAAGAGGGAGGGAACCTAGAAAACCCATTTTCAGCAGATTGTCGTTTAACATAAAGCGATAATTATTATCAATCGAGCGGGATATCAGTACTCCGGAATAAACGTCGACAGCGAACTAAGGTTATGTTTATGGAGTGGAAAATATAAATTCACATTACTGCTAGTGATTAGTAGGAGAATGTTGAACAAAATGGAAATTACAAGAGACAAATTTGAAAGGAATAAACACCATGGAAGACCAAATATGTTCATGCCATTCTACAAAAACCTGACTCCCTCATATATTTCTGCATACTTCTAAAATTCAGATGGTCGGCAGGTGATTATAACTGGAAAATAAATTGAATCCGCGACCTTCTGCATCTAAATCTCTTAATCTTCTGGAAGCGTGATCCAGTAAGCAACAAACCAAATGAAACCTTCGATAACATCATTTCACATCTATTACATATTTCACCCCCCTTGTCAAGTCGAAAGTGCAGTCAGTATGGAAGTATTGTAAATGCATTGCATTATAACTTGTACGTTAAGTGGTTTGTTCAATATTCCTTACAATATTACTACTGGAAGTGCTGCTTGGAAATTCACTTTACATTGTCTTTGGTTTCTTTCTTCTCATGGTGGCTATCAATGGTAGGCATGGCGTGTTTTCATTTCCATTTGGGATGATAAGTGATGCGTGTGAATTGATGAGAACCTCACCGTTTGAATGGCGTTTCCATGAATGAATCAGTCACGTTTATAAATAAGCATTGTAGAGATGGCCTAATCTTCCCTGATATTGATTTCTGACTAGATGAACACCTGAAAAATCAAAATGTGATCAAATTGCCAATTCACCATTGACATACTGTAATCAGGTGGGTGTAAACAACATAAAATTGTGTACATATTAAATCATGCATACTTAATTTCATAAAAATAAATATTCCATTTGAACAAGGTTTTATTTAGAAGCATTGTAGAGATTGGTGAAACCTGCTCTCATGAACGTACACTGAAATGATAGACATTCGTAGAGGTAATTTAAAACAGTCGAAATTGTGGCGATAGTACTTTGTATTTGTTGACAATATTACTCATTCATCTTCATAAGTCTGTGATATTTGTATGATTAAGTATAATTAATTTACATACATTTCAAATATTTTCTGTAATTCGTTTGTATTTAGAGGAGTAACACACATCCTCCAATGATATTCTAATTTAGTAGACTTCATATTCGATTGACTGAAATACGACAGAGTGATACAACGTCATGAGCTACATCATTTCATACATTTTGTCCATCACTATTCAAAGAGAGACTTTAAGACCTTGATACCTGACTGACATGTATTCATACATTTTTGGTCTTTAGTGATAAAATTACCAAACGTTTGCTGATATCAACACAGGAGTCTATTCATCTTCACAGAATTATTGTTTCTGGAATAGTTTATCAGCAATTTTGAGAAGATTCAAGTGCGGGAGTTATGTAATGTGACACAGGATCGTTCGATACTAGATTGTATAGTTAATCTACCAGACAAAGCATGTAAGCATGCGTTAAATCAGATAAACCGATGGCAAACAGTCACTCTCAGTTATTAGACGGCTTCAACGAATTTCACAATTTAGAATGTTTTTTTCTTGTCTATTTGTAATGCCAAATTTTAGCTTGTGACAAAATGAGTCTTCAGTCCAACTGTCTGTGACAAGAATGCGAATGTGGGATTGTAAAGACTTGGTTACAACATTTATGAAAACACGCACTTTGACAACTGATGAGACGTAATCATTACTGATTCATCAATGATAGTGTTCAAATATAAAGGTCAATCTCAAAGAAATCACTCAATAAATGGTGACTGAAGTGTCAGTGACGAAATTCAATATCTCTTGTTTCCTCCAACTCCCTTTAAGTTAAGTGACTTCGGAAATAGAGAGAAATATATTTTGAAATAATTGTTAGAAGGACGTAATACTAGTTGGACGGCATATAGGGGACGACTAAAAATTAGTGAGTAATGGGCAGCAACTTGGTACTTCGCTAAGAATCTTTCGAACCATACAGTTAAGTGGGTTCCTCAGATCAACACTTCGATACGGAAATAGTATTCACTATTCACGTCAAAACGTCAGTTTCTAGGTATCAGACTTAGTTATGTTTCTGAAAAATGGCTTAAATTCAAGGTGGTTGTTAAGGTAGCGATATTGTAGCACCTGATTTGGTGCAACGTTTCTTTTAGATTTTGTGTTACAAAATTAATCTGGATATTATACTCGTCAAGGTTGGTTCCTCTTTCAAAATTATTCGCATGAATTTATTCCTGTCAGTTTTCACTTTTTAAATCGTTTTTCGAATCGTCATTTTGCGATTATGATTACTGATGGAAACTGAGGGCTGAGAGTATGTGTGCTTAATTGCATCACTTGTTACCATCAACTTCTTCGAAAACAGCCTTATCCATTGATGTTGAAATTCATCTTCACTTAATGGGTGAAATACTGCCAAGACCAATTTCACCGCTTCACCTGAAAACCATGAATCTAAGATTTTTCCTTGAAATATCTGTTTCTAAAATTTGACTATAAACATCTCTTATAATATCCAGCCTACTCAATCTCCTCGGCGTAGCCTATTCTAGAAACATCATATCAATTTTGAATATTGGATTCTTTAGTGTATTAGTGAATATGTATAACGAATTCACTCGGTCGTGAAATGTTTGTGAGGTGTTCTGAACATAATGATGCACAATGACTGATTTTGTATCTGCTGTTTGTAAACCTGGAATTGATGAGGCCTTACAAATATTTTTCAGATGTGAACAGAATGAACAACTAGCACTTCATTAGTTTTCCATGTTTAACTATGCTCTAGTAGTTTCCAAATATTTCAGAGGACTGTTCACACATCTTTATCAGTCATTTCTGAAATTGTCTGTTTTAACTCTTCACTCAAGTTGTGTGATTTATCTGTGTATGCTGGATGCAATCACAACATCCGAAAATCTACATGCATTGCTAGTTTTTCTATTGAAATTTAAGTTATGTTGTGACTACGAATATCACACAACAGCATCTTATGAAAAAACTAACAGTAAAACGACGGCATGGAGAAGGTTATCTTTTTTTAATTTTTTTTAATTTTTTATTTCAGCTTGATTCCACGCCGTAGTTTTGGTACAGGCATGGAATTTTCAGCATGTGATACTGGTAGGGCCGACCAGATATATCAGGTGTGTGTCGGTGGGGGCTCGAACCCCGGACCATTTGCACGCTCGGCGAGAGTCCTAACCACTGTGCCACCGACACAGACATGAATTTGCCAAAACTGACATCAATAAACAAGCCAAGAAAACTATTAGCTTATGTAGTAGAGGACAAAGTGAACAAAATATTCAAGATGAAGCCTAGAAACTGAACAGTTGCGGATTCAGAAACATCCAAAACATGCACTCATAGTGAGGTCAGCTTTCGATGAAGATTAAAAAGATTCAAGCAATAAATTGTGTGCATTCTATAGTAGGAGCACTGTTCACTATCATGTTCAACAGTACTCCATGTTAATGAGAGCAGGTGAAGTGCTTTTGCCGATGTTTATGCAAAGCGAATCCATTTGGAGTGTTCATCTGAGTCGGAATGATTTATATGCTTACCACGAAAGGGATTCGGCAGAAAATAACAAAGAGTATTAATACAAGCTCTGTAAATTTGAAGCAAATAATCTGAGCATTTAGAATTTGTAAAATCAAATATTTCAAATACATTTTATATCAATATAAATTTCATACGTCTGCACAGTTTCAGTTGTCTGAAGTCACAACTTAAACGATTATATTGAAAAAAAAGCCTATGAATTACACACATACACACACACACACTGAATATTTCACAAATCTCTAAACATCATGAAGAAGAAAAACCATCATTCTTTTATCTCAAAAATATCACTATGTTTTATCAGTCAGCTTTTGCGAGATTTACGCATTTCTATTGAGAATAGAAAACATCGATTCGAGGATAGAATTTAAACGTTCTGTACTTATGTTAGAACTACTTTTATTCTTTATAAAATTGTTCAATGTATCACTCAATATGTTGTATCAAGTAAGAATATTCTCGTAGAATTTGAAGCCTTCTTTTCAATTTGTTAGCATTGTGTTGTTGATTTTCCATTGTAGAATTCATTCACAGCTAGAAATTGTTAGCGAGACTTTCTGTTTATCGATCACTTCATCATTTCGGTTTGTGATAAAATATACTTCAAAGATAGACGCAAACTAAGTTCCACTGTTTTTGCTGTATATAGCCACCAACTAGCCGTGCTAATATTTGCTCTCAACGCTTTCATGAAGTTTATTACCCATGGCAGGAACATTTGGTTTGCATACAATATTCAAATACTCATTGGATATCTGGAATGTAATACAAAAACAAATAACAACAAAGATACACTGTGTGCTGGGAAATATATTCTAGACTGTTACTGATAACGTGACACAAGACGATTACTTCTTCATTCAGAAACAATTCCGGTTTATTTATTTCGTTCACATCACCACAATGCTCGAGTAACCTGGTTTATTGCTGTTATATAAGTCATAAGTAAACCTACGGTTTTCGCGTCAGGCCCTCGAGTGGAGCCCGAAAGGGAAGCGGCGAGTTTGACGTCAGTGCAAGGGTGAGTGACATGGAGGAGATCGTGTGAAGAGGAGTTGAAACAGTATGGACTAACATGAATGCAGATGTAAAGTATAGCAGAAGACAGAAGCAATTGGAGACGTGCAGTTGAAACCCTATGTTCCACTAGGAACCCAAGGGAACAATAATAATAATAAACCTACGGTTTTGACTATGGTGTGATTGATTTCGATATTGCTGAAGACTAAGAAGGCGCATCGTTTTTAATGGTTCTTACTGCTCTCCTGATTCTGTTAGGGTTCTCGTCACTGATATATGTACTTGCACTTTCATTCCTACCTGAATTCACTTAGACTTTGCAGCTGATGGTCGAGTAGCAAGTACCTAATTCTAATTCGTTTACAGAAAAACACTCAACCAAGTTGAGTTCTCACCCCTAAAGAGTGAAGGTCTGTGTTTGGAACCGATAACCTCAGTAAAATGATTTCAACCATCATTCTGTGGATAGAAAATGTCATTTTACAAAAGCCTTCTTGATTCTTATAGTCTACACATATACATATCTGTGTCTATTGTCATCCGCAAACTCTTTCACCTATTCCAATGCTATACAAATAAACTAAAAGGAGTGAAACAGTAGGGTAGTATAGATCAGGGTTTCTCTCTGATTCATGTGACCAGTAACAATGTGATGAATCAGCCCTAAGTGCCTTCTAGATGCAACAAAAGAATGAGCAATCCAGTTGTATTGCAAACAGTTCACTTATTTCAATTTCACAACTGATCTGTAATATGTATATTGCATTAAACTTTGTGACTTTATTCTACTTCATAATTCGAAATCTCAAATTTATTCTCTGTTATTATTGAATATGGTTGAAGGCACTCTGCTTGTCTCCTTCTTTAAACTCTATGTACACTTATGAAATAACAACAGGATGCTTTGAGAATGCAGCGAATGAAGCATTTGGAAGGAACGAATTCCTCTACTCCTTCAAAATCGCTTCAAAATGACGTTGTGAAAGTAAGGATCTTCCCTCTGGATTGGATCGCTTTCGCGAAGTAACTTGAAGTGGGTTTATAATTAGGCAAGTTCATCAACGGTTTTCTAACATCATAGTAAGCGCTTAAGCAGTTTACAAAAAGGAATATTCACACCTTCTTTTAGCTTAAAATTATGGATGTCAAGCATTTCATTCACCTTCGAAGTAGATTTTATCACAAACCGAAATGATGAAGTGATCGATAAACAGAAAGTCTCGCTAACAATTTCTAGCTGTGAATGAATTCTACAATGGAAAATCAACAACACAATGCTAACAAATTGAAAAGAAGGTTACACATTCTACGAGAATATTCTTACTTGATACAACATATTGAGTGATACATTGAACAATTTTATAAAGAATAAAAGTAGTTCTAACATAAGTACAGAACGTTTAAATTCTATCCTCGAATCGATGTTTTCTATTCTCAATAGAAATGCGTAAATCTCGCAAAAGCTGACTGATAAAACATAGTGATATTTTTGAGATAAAAGAATGATGGTTTTTCTTCTTCATGATGTTTAGAGATTTGTGAAATATTCAGTGTGTGTGTGTGTGTGTGTGTAATTCATAGGCTTTTTTTCAATATAATCGTTTAAGTTGTGACTTCAGACAACTGAAACTGTACAAATGTCTGAAACTGTTTATATCAGTGTGTGCTTCCTACGCAAACTGACTGTTTTCTTTTACTGAATTCATACATAAATGCATAATCGATTGTAAGAATAGAATAAAATGGATATTTTGTGTATATTATGTCACGCGACAGATAGTTTCAAACTTAGAATAAATAGTCGACGAAGTACAGAATACTCACATTATTTCGACTCGATTTCAGAGAGCTAACAATGTTACTGTTTGTTATTTTCTGCGTCTTCGCCCTTGTGATCAACACCGAAAGTAATCCAAGTACGTTTGGATGATTTGCATGTTAACTTTTAATTTATTGCCTATCTAAATATGTGAAATGTGAGCTTCAATTAGCTTGTAATTGCAAAATGTTACCCCTAATTCCTGATGACTTACTTTGCCAGAGATTCTTGCATACCTGTTTTTAGTAAGTGTTAATCTCCGTGTCTCGAGTCACACCAGTTTCATGATTGACAGAGATTTGAGTTGACAGAATACGTTGACAGAATCTTTGGAGATTGAAGGCTTTTTGAAATATCTTGTTTAAAGTGGGGGCTACGCCACATATCATACCAGTATTTCGTTTTCTTGAAAGGAATGGAATGGGAAGCAATAAGGTAATAAATTCAATGTATGTGTTGTGACATATGATTCATATCAGTGGAATAAAGTGACAGGAAATCAATCTTTTTGTTGGAGATTAATTTCATGGATTCGCAGAGGGAACATTTCCCTATATTCGTACTCTGACCACAGATTTTCAGCATGCTTTTGCACGGCAAGGAGGCCAAACAGAGACTGCTACTTAGCTGACTGATATGGTTTCAGTTCACATAATTGATTGTCGATGCCATTTCAAACCCCTTTCTTCCTTCGGGAATAAAGGCCTCAAACTCTTGGTTTTCGTATAAGGAGCTGTATTGACGGGTTGTAATGTTAAAATCGCTTGTTTGAATAGCCTGAATGCTTCTTCATATACCGAATTATTGCCGATGCTCTCCTGACGTAGTTCATTTGGCTGGATGTATTACGATAACCTGTAGCCCTATCATTGTCTTTTCATTAACCCCACCGAAAATACTTGACTTCTTTTCAATGAATTGTAGTCCCTCACACTTATCGAGTATAGAAACAGAAAATCAGTCTCTTTTTCGACACCATATTTTGGAATGCATTGAGTAGATTGTCACAATTCAATTGAGTTCATTGCTCATCGACAAATGAAATCAGGTAATTGTGGGAGGTTATCTGATCTTTAATGCACAACCTTCAAGCATATTATACATTGTTTTGCTGAATGTGGATGCTGTTACGAATATTGGTCTTCTCATCCCTCCATTCTCTGTCAACGATAATTCAACCACTTTCGCTTACTTCTATGACTAATAAACAGTGACTGGTTAATAGTATGTTGAAATACAGATTACAATATTGTGAAGATAAGATTTACAGTCTGAATGACATGAGTGTATTCTGCCTGATCACGGAAAATAATAACAATAATTTGAAGCTTCATCTGCCGTGTGTCATTTGAAATAACACAATCATGGATATATTGAATAAAACACTTTCAAATAATTACCCTCAATCGCATACTTTATGGTGAATAACTCTGAAATGAATATGGTGCTTTTCATCTTATGCTTGCCTCATATTTCTGGCAATATGCAGACAACCGTTTCAGTGTTGCCTTCCCTCATTTCATTATCTGTGTTTAGGGTGTTACTTCTGTTTGTCTTATCTAACCTAATCTTCTTATTGTCGTGTTGACGGATTTTGCCTCCAAAAGGTTCGCATAAAAATATTACTTCGACAGGAGTTATTATTATGCCACACTACAGCTGATAAATACGGCCTGATATATTTAAGGGAGCTCTTGAACGTATATATATATATATATATATATTTAATTGCCGTTAGGGATTCAGGATGTATTCAAGCTGTGATTTATTTTGACTCAGATGAATGCTTGATATCGTTTCGCCTTGCAGTAATACTAGGAGCGCTTTCAAATTGCTGTCATCAGCATGAAGTAGTGATGAAGACGGCAGTGCGCAGTGTACCAAGTTAATACCATATTTACTGATGAGAATTCTTCGACACATAATGCCTCCGTGAACACTAATGTGGATTGAAAGCCACTTAGTTTCATACTATGAGTCATCTTCCATCTGACGTTTACTACATTTTTCGCATTCAATTTATCACAGTGTGCGACAAAAATGTGAAAGATCAATGAGGGTTTAAAAATAATCATCTTTTAATCAGTATGTCATCAAGTTATCTGCTATGATATGGGACATTTTAAACCCGTAAATGAATGAAAATCTCCTGGTTGTATGTGAATCGACGGTAATGCTACAATCACAGGATATCATAATCGTCAGTATTGGGATGGTACTTTATCTGAAAGATTAGGGGTATTCAAGAGTCTCATTCTAGACAATCTTATCACGACTTTATCTGTCAACTCAAATTAAACGGCACTTTTAAAGGTGTGTGGGGGTGAGAAAATGCACAAAGAGTCAAATAGATGCTACCTTGGGAAAGTGAAAAGTCCGGATGATATATGTCAATGCAAGAACGACTGTGGCATTATGCTCTTGTAGGCCTCAAGAAGAGCATTAGGCCGGATAATCTCAAGAAGACTGAGTGATGACAGACATCGGCGGGAACATGATAGATTCAGTAAACTTGTGCAAAATTATCTTTTTTAAATAAAAGTGTACTATTTGCACCCTTTCACACTTCAGTTAAGTTTGTGTTTCTTATTGACGAGTGTGATTTTCTCAAATCATTTCTTCCCATGGGAGTTTTTCATAATAAGTAGACTTCATTTGGAGGTGGATTCTATGGGTTTGTATATCTTTGACCTTCCATCATTGATCGATTTCTTCATTGTGTGAAATTCCCACATTTTCCGTGAGAAAATTGTATGTCTCACACCTTCATTGGAAGGAAGAACGAGCCTGCCTTATAAAGTGAGTGACTATTATGAATTCAGATTTCTGGTCATTTTAAGTATTTTCCAGCATCTTTTGTTGCCACTTTGTGTTACCTTACCAAATGTCATTTACAAAGTGGTGAATATTTCCTCCATTTTTCAATTTTTAACTTTTGTTGACTCGTCATTCAGGAACATTTAAAGGTGTGGTGTCTTCTAGTGCAATGAAATGGAATATGTAAAATAATCGTTTAGCGTAATGTAAAGTTAATTTGAAGCTAACCAAGTCATTTTCGAAGACAGGAATAGATATTTTAATAATCTTTATCATTTTGCCGTGAAATAGTAGAATACTTAAAATATTGAAAATGATCTCATTGTAGACGATCAATGTAAGTCCGTGTATAGAAATATTGGTGAATATAAAGACACATAGTTTATTCCGTTTTATTCATTCTTGAGATGCCAATTTCTGTTTTCCTCAAACAATCAATCATAGTTGTGATCATTATTCGCCATCAGGTATATTGTTTCTGCAGTATGGTGAATAAACTATGAGGAGATCTTTAATTGACACTACACGCCAGACTACCACGTGTAACAGGAATGGAAGTAACTTGTCTGAGGGTGACTTGTTGGATAGAATGCGAATAGAAAATGCAACCTTGTGGGTAGTCGTGGAGGTGATTGACAGTGACTGTGGAGAGCGGAGTACAGTGGAAATCTCTTACTGTATCTGTATTCTATACGTAACGGTGAACTAATAAATTACACGAAGTTTGTTGACGACGTCGTCAGATTAAATTGTTTCTTTTATTCGTCTTTTCAGAAGATAAAGTAGGGAAATCTAGGCTGGTATTAAAGGAGCAGTGTGAACTCTCTTTACTTTTCTCATTACATTTTCTTTCGTTTAACTTCATACTACTTGTTACTTACAAGTAGTGCATCTTGTTTAAGTAGTGGAAGGCGCGACATAGCATAACTTCAAGAAAGAACATTGGCTGCAGACACAATCTGTACGCCACTCTTGATTTCCTTGATCCTAGTTTTACCTCATGATCCAAGAAATTTCTCCACTCATCTTTCTTTCTTGTTCTTTATTCTTCTTTCAACATTTTTCAATCTATGCTACTTATTTTACTGACTTTAGTTCACACGCCTCAACTCCTCTTCTATAAGAGTCAACTCGACAAAGTCACACATTCACGCTTCCAGAAGTTCCGTGAATTACTGTCAACTGTTAACCTAATGGCTTTTTTACGCAGTACTAACATCTATTTATCCATACGTGATTCATAATGATATACACTAATATTGTCGCACTAGAATATTTCCACTCACTGTCAAACTGTAGCACATATAACAAAGCGTATTTGACATTTAGACGATAACATATATATATAAGTTTTATTGCACAGCTAGGGAAATGAAATCCCTGCAGGGAACATTTTCTTCGTTGAATCCTCTGTTATATATTTGGAAAAGTGCTGTCCACTTATCATTCATGGTTTGAGAATTAGTATAAAATTTTACTGGGTTTTCTCTACCTGTGAATGTTTATCTTAATAAGCCAATGAAGTCTGTCCTAAAATGTAGGTGGAAATGCTATTTGGATTCTCTCCTCATCAACAGCAATTCAACGTCAATTGTTGTTATTATTCAGATACTCTCTCTCTCTCTCTCTCTCTCTCTCTCTATATATATATATATATATATATATATATATATATATATGTATATATATATACAATATTATATATTATATGTTTGTGGTTAATGGGTTAGCTGTTCTCTGTACTGATGTTAGATATATAAATATTCGAACGGAACATTTCTAGAAAATAAAATATTCGTAATTTTAAATGCATAATTTTATTTTCATACTCAACCATTCCAGTGTGCACACGTTAGTATAGCAAACCAAATTTAATTCGAGAATTTTACATAAATCGATTTTTCAAATGTTGATCCCTCCATAAATCGATGTTATGAAGAGATCAGTCTTTGAGTAGAAATGTCGAATGTTGTGTATGAATGACTGATGTATTCTTGTAAGCGCTTTTTAATCTGAAGGTATCTTGCGACGTTTCTTCAAATGACGTGTATGATCTCGATATTCAGGCACTTATAGATATATGATGAAGGCATCTTCGAGACGTATCAATCATGATCGTAATCTGCCTACAAACTTTGCTGTATTCAGAACATCACATGGATAATATACCATAAAAAAACAAAGGAGATACCAGACGCATTACACATAGCTGCTATTAAAGGAAACACAAAGCATTGAAAGTACGGTGATTTTTCTAAGCATTAGTCTGAGTAGCGATACCGTAAGAAAGAGTAAGCAACAAATTTCAAGTCATAATTTAATCCATTTACCAAATTTTCACATTGCTTAAATTGTAGAACTGACGGGTCAGTTTAAACACGTACACAACGGCGGGTAGTTCATATTCAATTCTTCACTCACTTTGTTAATTTCAATGTTGCCTAGACACCAATGACAGCGTTCGTATCAGGAAACCGTGATTCCAATTTACCTTGTTGATTGTAATCACTGGCTTACCATCTGAAATTGATGCATACGGAAATGGAAGTATCCGACTGAGTGGAGTAAATGTAAAATGAAGTAGATTTAGAAATCGGTACTGTTCTAAAGTTTATTCATCTACTGGGATGTCAATCACATTTCACTCATAACTATACACAATGAATAAAGCTGAAATTCTGTTAATCTCACACCAAGGTGACAGAGAGGATTTAAGGTATTTCGATGTGGTGCCAAATAAGTTTCCGATATAATGTTCAACACAGGGCTATTAGAAGTAAATCTCATCAATTCATTCCAAAAATGTTCTCAAGATAAGAGATTGTAAACAATTTATAATATCTAAGTAACTCCTGCATTTATCATTATGTCATAAACATTGAGGTTTTCATTAATACCCCTCAAACGATCCCTTTGTAAGAAAATGATAACGATACATGAAAGTAACTGCAATCATATCAGACCCATTGATTGAATGTAAAGTAGAGTTCAGATGGGAATTCGCAGAATAAATTCTGAGAAAAAAATCGGTACAGATTTCAGAACGAAGAGAATGTTTTGGGAATGAGTGTCGTAAAAATGCAATATGTGAATATCTTGTAAGCGTATGCTATCACCTAAATCTCTGTGCACTGTAATAATTGAACATCTAAAGTGACAACAGATAAAAAGGAACTATCAGAAAATTACTTCTAGTCATAATTAGTGGAAATTACTCGCTTCACATGCAGATTTTATCAGAACAAACTCTGCATTCATTTTTTTGTTTCACGCTCAAGACTTGCGTAAGTATATAATTAATCAACCAGATACGCACTTCTGATGACTGAGAGAATCACGCAAATTAAATAGCATGGCATTAATAATTTTTCCGTGAAAGGAACGGAAATTTCAAGTTACTGAATAATTGTGATTTTTAAAATTTGGAATACATTGCTCGTATTTCTCTATTCTAAATGAGCTGGAGTAATAACAAAACTCGTGTTATTGACACATAAACACTGACTGCCTTTTGGAATGTCAGACAAGTGTCAGTTTGTGTTTTTGTGGGTAATTCGTTTATCGGTGTTTCCATGTGCACGAGCATTCAATTTCTGGTGCAACTGTCACAGTCGTATGCATTGCATGAAAGCCGACTCGGAATTCATTTAATCACCATTTCACAACACAAGGTGCACACAAAAACAATGCATTGAATTGTTGTAATTAGACATCACCATGGTTGTTTTACAGGGCTATTGAGGATGGTAGAGACCAGAATTGTGAAATGCAGCTAGTACTGCCTCAATTAGTAGACATAGAAGCGAGGCTTCTGACATGTGCTTGTAGCTACTGGTGTTGTTTCCTTGCGTGTCAACTGTTATAATCACGAATGTAATTTTTCAATTTTCGTTGAGTAGTTCAAGAGCCTACAGAAGCATCAGAGATGGGTTCTGGCTCTGTGGACACGAGTAATAATTACTTTTCCTTCGTGAATAAGTTAATCAATCGACTTCTGAGCAAAAATGAAATTTGGAAGAATCCCACTGATCGTGCACAGCTGATTAATAATTTGGTCCATACCTGCTTTGAAAAAATATTACGTGTTTGTAAGCTACGTCACAATATTCTGAATTTTAAGATTAACTCTCAATTTGCAAGTCACACGTATTTTGGTGGAATCTTATCACAGAATTTGGTTCAATGATTTACCAGTTATTCCATGTAGCTATCCAGATTTCGGGTGGTTTTAAACACTCCGACTTTCTGAGCTGAGTCAGACGAATTTTCACAACTGATGAGTCTGCCCAGAAACGAGGGAAGTAGGCGTTCGTTGTGTGAGACACTACAGCCTGCCTAGGAAACACCACTGATTGATTTCAGTGATATCGTGTCTCAGTCAATAAGCAGTTGAATGCATCAAATAAAGGCTGATTAGCTTAAGTTCACCTTCTTAATTTAGAGTCCATACTGAAGCACATTAATTTACGTTAGTGACTCCAGTAGAACTTCTATGTTCATTTTAGTGTGAAAGAGAGAAGAGTATACAAAAAATATGCTGATCTTTATCGGATTCATGAAAAGCATATCGTGAAATTTCAAGTGAATATAATTTTACCTGTAACTCAGAAGAAAATAATGTTGTGGATTTGTGCGTATATTTAAAAGTTGGAAACTAGCAGCCTAATTACCAGGAATATTTCAAAATCCTGTTTTCTTCCAGTCTATGATGCAAGTGAGTCCCCGACACTTTAAATTTTAGTATTCCTAATAATTTTGATTTCGGCATTACTACTAGATGCTAAGTAATTATTACCCGAGGTCCGTACACTATGAATTAAATCCATGTATAAATATTCAATATTTGAATAAAATAACCTGATTTATAATTCATTAAAAGCTTGCATTTCAACAGGTTGATTCTAAAGATTATTGCTATCTTAATTCTTTTTAATGATGAGAAGTAGGTTGCTGCACGTGGTGTTTAAGCTTTAGCCGGAAAGATTATTTGTCTATTGAATTTTAAGATAAAATTATGAGATACGAAAGAGAGGCGAAACGAATGCCTATCATACAGCAAGGAATCACATACACACAAACACAGAGAAAGAATCCATCTAGAATTCTTAGAAAGCAAAAGTAGTTTAATGAATTACAAGTAGGAACATTCCAGAATGTGTGTGGGAGCCAGCAAGAAAACGAGAAGAATAGATACATTTTCCCGTCAGTAAATTTGTGGACGTATTTCGCGCTATTATTAGCAACTAGTTCAGCTGTCATAGATGCTTGAACATGTCTCAGTGAAAAAAAGCATCAGTGCTTTGATGTCAGTAACAACGTGACACTATGTTGAAGACCAGCATATTTACTTCTGGTGAGTTTTGCTTCCTCATCAATGTTTCCATTATTGATCAAACTCAAAATGCAATCTTAGGTTACAGTGAGGTGACCTAATGTTTTCGATGTATTCACCAGCAAAAGGTATGTATAGATTTTTAATTGACATTTAACAGTCAGAATTTAATGCCGATTATCGCCCTATCTCGCCCATTTACATTAATATATGAGAGCGTATTTCGATCAGTGAAATACTACTCAAGCTACCGTGGAATAAAACGATTCTTCAGCCTTCCAATATAAGACCTGATGATAATTCACGTTCACACGTGAAACGCGACTGGAACCCATAACCAAGTGGCTGAATGCCCACTGTCTAACCCAACGAACCACACCTAATATTGATCTGATGGGTGGTGATAGTAGATAAACTTGAGTAACAGCAGAATTGAAGCGGAACAGCTGCTCACTGCCATTTTGATTAACATAACCCAATAATTGACCAGAAACTGACCATAATGTAAGCATCACGAATTACTCGCTTCCATTACGTAAAAATGAGTGATAGCTAGCTACTCTTTTAATGTCCTTTATGAGACGATCAGGTGTATTTTTAATAAAATATAATTATTGGAAATAGGAGTGCAAGAATGATCTTGTTAACTGAAGTGATAACTGTCAACGACTTTCAGCTAAATGTGTTGCTTTTCAGTGAACGCTGCGTATTTTATCTATCATGATATTTGTGATCACTTTTATTATATGCTTATATGATTTACTGAACGTCATTTATTTTTATTTGTTAAATTTCCACGACCTTCGATTTTTGAGTGGCAGCATATACTGTTATTTCTGTATCAATCCGTTTTACCATCCACCTTTATTCTGATATGAGTGATTAGCTTTTTATATTTTTTTATTAGAAATATATTTGAGTATCTTGAAAAGTGGATGAATTTTTCTGTATGATAAGCTGTGATTGACGGGTGAATTTTTATCGCTGATATATCTGATTTATATTTGTTTAATCGGGAATATCATATAAGTGTAACGTTTCCCATCTATATAGAATCGGATAAACTTTATTCGTTTCCCAGGAGGATTTTAATGTTGTCAAAGTAATTCCATTTGAAATTGAATCACCAATTATTCCTAAAGGTGATAATTAAATTGACTTAGTTTTCTCATATTTTTATCTCCTTTCTTATATTCATTATATGTTTCGATACAGGACACTCTTCAGAGAAAATTGGTATGTGCCATGTTTAAATTCGTTTAAATCCTAAATTTGTCATGTGTTAGTGAGTTTTTATTTTCAAGCTTTACATAAAGGAGCAGCAGTTCAATTTGCCACACTCTGAACAGCACACCAACGTAGAGTTACAAATTCAAAGAAAATGTAGTAGAATGCAATGTATTGGTGAAATGAATAAGCGTGATGGTGTGTTAATGAACGTGGCTGGACGAAAAAAGCGATAGCTCAGCATCAGGTATACGTGTTCTGGGCACCTACGTAGGTGCGATTTCACAGCTTTATCAACGGTCATATCTCCTCACCTAACAATGCAGACCTGACCACAATTCTGCTCACCATATTATGCCACCTTACGCAGGAGACAGATCACAAACACACACCACCACATGATGTAGTGTAAGTGGCCGTAAGCTGATCCGTAAGACATCAATCATTTGAAAAGGATCATTTTATTCCCTCAATTTGAACTTAGAGTGAGTACAGACTAGTAATGCGGCATAATCATACAGAAAATAGCCCTAACTACATGAAAAAATTACCAAGATTTCTGGTAAAATTGATTGAAAGGCTCTAATTAACTTAACATTTTCACTCAGAAATACACTATCATTCGCATTGTCTAAGTCGACAAGAGTATTGCCTGAAAACAAGTCAAACTGTTGAGAATTTCAACCATGTTTCAATTACTTTCCCGCTAGATGCAAATGAATTCTGACGATGACACTGATATGGGTTCGTTATTAGCCATACACTCATCAGAATTCTTCTTCGTCAAACTTGAAAATGCGAGACTGATACAAATCATCAATGAGTTGGATATGTATAACCATTATGTCAGTGATACATTTATATTTTAGTTAATGAGAATGCAAGCAAAGACCAATTCTTTGTGGAAAAAAATCCCAAATCTTTGCTTAATTTTAATTGTTAGGAGTAATAGAATAATAGATAGGATTTTCTAAACATCTTGCTAAGTAGGTTAGAAGATGGGTCAACTGGAAGTAGAGTATATAGATAGAGCACATTCAGAGTGCAGTACAAACAGATATTTAGTTGCATGCAAATTAAATACAAAAGGAAATGCTGGAAGTGTCTTGCGAGCATAGAAAGAAAGATATGGACGGATGATCAGTTGCAAGAGGAATTTGAACCATTTCAAGACTTATTGACGCAGAAGAGCGATCTGAGTTGTCAAACAGAGAAAAAAACAGAACAAAACATGAAGCTAAGAGAGCACGAAAAAACACTAATTATTATAGTACAATAAATTTGTGGATTTTAAGGTGAAATTAAAATCCAGTAAACACTGCGTATTTAT
Organism: Trichobilharzia regenti; assembly: GCA_944472135.2. NCBI lineage: Eukaryota > Metazoa > Platyhelminthes > Trematoda > Strigeidida > Schistosomatidae > Trichobilharzia > Trichobilharzia regenti. The sequence continues at coordinate 42,749,216 of OX235264.1, read as the reverse complement.
TTCATCATGATATTGCCAATCTCCTTGTCGTATCTGTGGGTAGTTATTTGATTTATTGAACATCGGTTAGTTTTATCAAGAGAATTTTTATCGATGATATATCTGATTAGACTTTGTTGAATCGGGAATATGTTTTCAATGTAACGTTTCCCATCTATATAAAAGTCAGTTATATTTTTCTTGATGACTTTCTCAAGTAACCTCTATTATTTCGACGTTCAGACGGTTACAAATTCTTGATAAATTCATCTTCTATTTTTGTCGATCATGGTCGTGTTCATACGGGTTCTAACTACAAACTTTGCTTTATTCAGCATTTTACATTAAGAATATACCATATAAAATAGAAGAAGACATCAAATGCCTTACACAGAGCTACTGTTGAAGGAAGTTTTGAAAGCACAATAATATTTCAAAGCATTAGCCTGAGTAGCGATACTGCTAGAAAGACTGGACGAACGATTTCACGTGTAAGACATAATTTAATCCGCTTACTGAATTTCAACTTTTCTTGAATTGTAGATTTGAGAGGTCAGTAGGAAAATGTACAGAATGGCGGGTAGTTCATATTCAATTCTTCACTCACTTTGTTAATTTCAATGTTGCCTAGACACCAATGACAGCGTTCGTATCAGGAAACCGTGATTCCAATTTACCTTGTTGATTGTAATCACTGGCTTACCATCTGAAATTGATGCATACGGAAATGGAAGTATCCGACTGAGTGGAGTAAATGTAAAATGAAGTAGATTTAGAAATCGGTACTGTTCTAAAGTTTATTCATCTACTGGGATGTCAATCACATTTCACTCATAACTATACACAATGAATAAAGCTGAAATTCTGTTAATCTCACACCAAGGTGATAGAGAGGATTTAAGGTATTTCGATGTGGTGCCTAATTAGGCTTTCCATATAATGTTCAGCACAGGGCTATTGAAAGTAAATCTCATCAATTCATTCCAAAAATGTTCTCAAGATAAGAGTTTGTAAACAATTTATAATATCTAAGTAACTCCTGCATTTATCAATATATCATAAACATTGAGGTTTTCATTAATACCCATCAAACGATCCCTTTGTAAGAAAATGATAACGATACATGAAAGTAACTACAATCATAACAAACCCATTGATTGAATGAATAGAGAGTTCAGATGGGAATTCGCAGAATAAATTCTAAGAAACTAAATCGGTACAGATTTCAGAACGAAGAGAATGTTTTGGGAATGAGTGTCGTAAAAATGCAATATGTGAATATCTTGTAAGCGTATGCTATCACCTAAATCTCTGTGCACTGTAATAATTGAACATCTAAAGTGACAACAGATAAAAAGGAACTATCAGAAAATTACTTCTAGTCATAATTAGTGGAAATTACTCGCTTCACATGCAGATTTTATCAGAACAAACTCTGCATTCATTTTTTTGTTTCACGCTCAAGACTTGCGTAAGTATATAATTAATCAACCAGATACGCACTTCTGATGACTGAGAGAATCACGCAAATTAAATAGCATGGCATTAATAATTTTTCCGTGAAAGGAACGGAAATTTCAAGTTACTGAATAATTGTGATTTTTAAAATTTGGAATACATTGCTCGTATTTCTCTATTCTAAATGAGCTGGAGTAATAACAAAACTCGTGTTATTGACACATAAACACTGACTGCCTTTTGGAATGTCAGACAAGTGTCAGTTTGTGTTTTTGTGGGTAATTCGTTTATCGGTGTTTCCATGTGCACGAGCATTCAATTTCTGGTGCAACTGTCACAGTCGTATGCATTGCATGAAAGCCGACTCGGAATTCATTTAATCACCATTTCACAACACAAGGTTTAAAGGTGGTTGTGTCCTGTGTTATAGATGGTTGATTTTCGAAGCTTTCATCACCCTACTCTGTGACGTCTTCAGCGCATGCTTCAGTTTGAAGTGAGATTTTAGATTACTTTTCGAGTTTGTTATTCATCTCTCCTGGTGACCTTGGACGTGATTGGTTGTTTATATGTGTTTTCACACCTTCTAGGTTACTTGTATTGGAACTGACTGTTTCTTTGACTTGAACTTTGACTCTTTATTTTTGAAGCTTTTTGCATATCGGTTGATAAATTTTGTCTATCTCTATGTGTCTTTTGATTGATGATTCACTGGAATGCCAAGCTTCTAAAAATTCTCTAGTATTATTGTTGTTTCTTTTGTCTAATATTTGAACGTTGTCCCAGTCGAATTGATGTCCGTGGTTGTCTGTATGTAGTGATATGAGGGAGTGAATATCATGTCTTTTGACGGCTAGCTTATGTTCGTGGATACGAAGACGAAGGGGACGTCCACTTTGGCCGATGTAGTGTTTTTCGCAGTTGTTACAGTTTATTTTGTAGATGATGTTGGTTTTGTCTTCTTTCGCTGTTGAGTCTTTTGGTTGACATAGAATTGAGTGCAGCGACTTTGTTGGTTTGTGTACGACGTCAATTCCTAAAGGTTTGAAGAGTCTTGTAGTGATTTCTGAGATATCCTTTATATATGGTAAGGCGATTTTCTTTGTGCTTTCCTTGGTGGCTTTTGCTTTGGTAGGTTGGCTTGGGGGTATATGTCTCTTGATGAAATTCCGTGGATATCCATTCTTTTGGAAGACGTCCATGAGATACTTTTCTTCAATTTTTCTTAAGGTGGGAGTGCTGCAGTGAGTCCTTGCTCTCTTGAATAGTGTTTGTATGCAATTCCTTTTGTGTGCTATTGGGTTGTTGCTGTTGTAATTCAGTATTTGGTCTGTGTGAGTTGATTTCCTATAAACTTGAGTTTCTAATTCTCCTGTAGTTGTTCGCCTGACTAAGACGTCCAAAAATGGTATTTTGTTCTCGGATTCCTCTTCTCTTGTGAATTTGATGTCGTTGAAGACGTTGTTTATTAAGTTGTGAGTTTTATCTAATTCGTTTCTTTTGATGATTACAAATGTGTCGTCGACGTAGCGTATCCAAATCTTGGGTTTGATCTTTGGTAGAATTATGTTTTCGAGTCTTTGCATCACTGCTTCTGCAATCAAACCTGATATTGGCGATCCCATGGGTGTTCCTTTGACTTGTTCATATATTTGGCCGTTGAATTGGAAGTATGTTGTTAGGCATAGATTTATGCATTCCATCCAGCTTGTGTGTTGCATTTTTGATTGTTGTGGCAGTTGTTCGTCGTTGCTAAGTAATTGCTCCATGGTTTTTTTTGCTAGTTTTTGTCTGATGGAGGTATATAATGCTGTCACGTCGAAGGATACCATTATTCCATGTTCAACTATTTGGATGCCTCTGACTGTCTCTAGGAATTTGATAGCAGAGTTAATGGAGTGATCACAAGATTCCGTTAGATGTTTTAGTTTTCTGTAAAATTCTTTGGATAAATTATATGTTGGAGTTCCTGGGAGTGAGACATTTGGTCATAACGGGATATTCGGATTGTGTATTTTCGGGTTTATCCCGATTCCATGGCTCACTTGACTTCGGGGCAGGAATGAAGTTTGGAAGAATGCTACTGATCAAGCACAGCTGATTCATAAGTTGGATCATAGCTGCTATCAAAAAATATTACGTGTTTAAAAGCTACGCCAGAATATTCTCAAATTCAAAATTAAACCAAAATTTGCAAGTCCGACATATTTTGGTGGACTTATATAAAAGAATTTGCTTCAATGTACTACTCGTTAGTCCGTGTAGCTATCCAGATATCGGGTGGTTTTAAACACTGTGGCGATTGCGTGAAGATGAAACAATCTCTAATTAACTCCTGCATTTATCACTGTGTCATAAACATTGAGGTTTTCATTAATACCCCTCAAACTATCGATTTGTTAACAAGTAATAATGATACCCGAAAGTAACTGCAATCATATCAGACCGATTGAAGGGATGTAAAGGTAGCATTCGGACATGAATTCGTACAAGTGAAGGGTGAGAAAACATTCGGTACTGATTTCAGAACGAAGAGAATGTTTTGGGAATGAGTGTCGTAAAAATGCAATATGTGAATATCTTGTAAGCGTATGCTATCACCTAAATCTCTGTGCACTGTAATAATTGAACATCTAAAGTGACAACAGATAAAAAGGAACTATCAGAAAATTACTTCTAGTCATAATTAGTGGAAATTACTCGCTTCACATGCAGATTTTATCAGAACAAACTCTGCATTCATTTTTTTGTTTCACGCTCAAGACTTGCGTAAGTATATAATTAATCAACCAGATACGCACTTCTGATGACTGAGAGAATCACGCAAATTAAATAGCATGGCATTAATAATTTTTCCGTGAAAGGAACGGAAATTTCAAGTTACTGAATAATTGTGATTTTTAAAATTTGGAATACATTGCTCGTATTTCTCTATTCTAAATGAGCTGGAGTAATAACAAAACTCGTGTTATTGACACATAAACACTGACTGCCTTTTGGAATGTCAGACAAGTGTCAGTTTGTGTTTTTGTGGGTAATTCGTTTATCGGTGTTTCCATGTGCACGAGCATTCAATTTCTGGTGCAACTGTCACAGTCGTATGCATTGCATGAAAGCCGACTCGGAATTCATTTAATCACCATTTCACAACACAAGGTGCACACAAAAACAATGCATTGATTTGTTGTAATTAGACATCACCATGGTTGTTTTACAGGGCTATTGAGGATGGTAGAGACCAGAATTGTGAAATGCAGCTAGTACTGCCTCAATTAGTAGACATAGAAGCGAGGCTTCTGACATGTGCTTGTAGCTACTGGTGTTGTTTCCTTGCGTGTCAACTGTTATAATCACGAATGTAATTTTTCAATTTTCGTTGAGTAGTTCAAGAGCCTACAGAAGCATCAGAGATGGGTTCTGGCTCTGTGGACACGAGTAATAATTACTTTTCCTTCGTGAATAAGTTAATCAATCGACTTCTGAGCAAAAATGAAATTTGGAAGAATCCCACTGATCGTGCACAGCTGATTAATAATTTGGTCCATACCTGCTTTGAAAAAATATTACGTGTTTGTAAGCTACGTCACAATATTCTGAATTTTAAGATTAACTCTCAATTTGCAAGTCACACATATTTTGGTGGAATCTTATCACAGAATTTGGTTCAATGATTTACCAGTTATTCCATGTAGCTATCCAGATTTCGGGTGGTTTTAAACACTCCGACTTTCTGAGCTGAGTCAGACGAATTTTCACAACTGATGAGTCTGCCCAGAAACGAGGGAAGTAGGCGTTCGTTGTGTGAGACACTACAGCCTGCCTAGGAAACACCACTGATTGATTTCAGTGATATCGTGTCTCAGTCAATAAGCAGTTGAATGCATCAAATAAAGGCTGATTAGCTTAAGTTCACCTTCTTAATTTAGAGTCCATACTGAAGCACATTAATTTACGTTAGTGACTCCAGTAGGACTTCTATGTTCATTTTAGTGTGAAAGAGAGAAAAGTATATCAAAAATCTACTACTCTTTATCTTATTGATGAAAAGCGTATTGTGCAATTTCAAGTGAATATAATTTTACCTGTAACTCAGAAAAATAAAAATTGTTGTGGATTTCTGCCTACAATTAAAAGGTAGAAATTAACAGCCTAATTACCAGGAATATTTCAAAATCCTCTTTTCTTCCAGTCGATAAGTCAAGTGAGTTCCCAACACTTTAATTTTGGTATTCACAATGATTTTGATTTCAGCGTTACCAAGAGATGCTAAGTAATTATTACCCGAAGTTCGTACACTTGAATTAAATCCATGTATAACTATACAACATTTGAATAAAATCACCTTAGTAATAATTCATCAAAAGCACAAATTTCAACAGGTTATTTCAAACGATTAATCCGATATGAAGATGCTATCTTAATCCCTTTTAATGATGAGAAGTAGGTTGCTGGACATGGTGTTTACCGTTTACCCGGTTATTTCAATTGAATTTTAAGACAAAACTATGACATACGAAGAGAAGTCAAAACGAATGACTATCATACGGCCAGGAAACACACATGCAAAAACGCAGAGAAAGAATCCATCTAGAATTCTTAGAAAGCAAACGTAGTCTAATGAATTACAATTAGGAACATTCCAGATTGTATGAGTGGGAAACAGCAAGAAAAAACGAAAAGAATAGGTACATTTTCCCGTCAATATATTTGTGGACGTTTATCCCACTATTATTAGCAACTAAGCCAGCTATCATAGACTCATGAACATGTCTCAGTAAAGTAAAGCATCAAGGCCTTGATGTCGGTGACAGCGCGACCCTAGGGTGGAGACCAGCATATTAACTTCCCGTAAGTTTGGTTTCATCGTCAATGTTTCCATTATTAATCCATCCCAATATGCAATCTTAAGTTACAGTGAGGTGACCAAATATTTTCGATGTATTCACCAGCGAGAGGTTTGTTTAAATTGTCAATTGCTATTTAACAGTCAGAATTTCATGCAGGATGCCACCCTAACCCGACCAGTCACATTTATTATATGAGAGTGTATTTTGACCAGTGAAATACTACTCGAAGTACGAGGGAGAAAACAGATCAATCAACTTTCCTATATAAGACCTAATGATGGAATTCGGATTCGCGTGTGAAACGCGGCTGGAACCCATAACCAAGTGGCTGAATGCCCAATGTCCAGCCCAACAAACCACATCTAGTGTTGATCTGATGGGTGAGGATAGTAGATAAACCTGAGTTACAGAAGAATTGAAGCGAGACAGCTGCTCATTGCCATCCTGATTTAAAAAAGCCCAATAATTGACCGCAAAGTGATCATAATGTAAGCATCATGAAATACTCGCTTCCATTACGTAAAATGAGTGATAGCTGGCTGCTTTTTTAATGCCCTATATGAGATGATCAAGTGTATTTTCATTAAAATATAGTAATAGAAAATGGGAGTGCAAGAATGAGCTTGTTAACTGTAGTGACAGCTGTCAACGACTTCCGACTAAATGTGTTGCTGTTCAATGAACGCTGCGTATTTTATCTATCATGATATTTGCGATCATTTTTATTATATGCGGGTACTTATATGATTTACTGAACGTCATTTATTTTTATTTGTTTAATTTCCACAACCTTCGGTTTTCGTGTGGCAGCATACTCTGTTATTTTCCCAATCAATGTGTTTCGCCATCCACCTTTATTTTGATATGAATTGATTAGCTTTTTATATTTTTCTCATAGGAAATACATTTGAGTATCTTGAGAAATGCATGGATTTGTCAGAATGAAAAGCTGTGTTTGACGAGGAATTTTTATCTCTGATATCTCTTATTAGCCTTTGTTGAATCGGGAATATGTTTTTAATGTAACGTTTCCCATCTATATAGAAGCAGGTAAACTTTATTCGTTTCCCAGGAGGATTTCACTGTAGTCAAATTAATTACTATTGAAATTGAATCACCAATTATTCCTGAAGATGATAACTGAAAGGATTTAGATTTCTCATATTTTTGTCTTCTTGCCTACTTTGTATCTGTGCTTAAAAACCGATCAATCTTCAGATAGAATGGGTATGTGCCATGTTTAAATTCGTTTGAATCTTAAATTTGTCATGTGTTAGTGACTTTTTATTTTCAAACTTTACATAAAAGTGCAGCAGTTCCATTCGTTCCATTCATACTGTGAATAGCACACCAACGTAGAGTTACAAATTCAAAGAAACTGTAATAAAAGGAAGTGTATGACGGAAATGAATAAGCGTGATGGTGTGTTGATGAACGTGGCTGGACGAATAAAGCGATGGCTCAGCATGAGGTATACGTGTTCTAGACACTTAAGTAGGTGCGATTTCACAGCGTTATCGACAGTCATGTCCCCTCACCTAACACTGCAGACCTGACCTCAAAACTGCTCACTAGGATATACCACCTTACGTAGCAGACAGATTACAACACCTTTATTTCAAAATGTCTTGTTCGCTATATGTTATATTTTCACTGGCGAAGTCTCTGAGCAATGAGAAAGCACACTTTACTCTTCTAGTTATTGTACACATTCTTGATTGCTAGGCTGATATTGAATGTACGCCAAAGATGGCGTGATTTGACTTATGTGGTATGAAACGTAAGGAATCAGTCACTTAGGGCCAAGGTAATTTATAAAATGTTGTTGTGATGCTTTATTTGACTAAACTAGCGTACATGTACTTCTTTGCGTTTATTATTGGGTCCTGGCATTGTGATTACTTGACATCCACAACGTAAATCAAAGGCAGTTGAGAAGGAGTACTGACGTGTATTCTCGCAGTAGTCAAAATTCAAAAATTGAGCGAGTACAATTTATCAATTCTTAACACGCAATCTTTGGAGGGATAAACAAATCAAAGTTCAATTGCATAATGAAAGTATACTACGATGATGAGTAATAAAATGGGTCACTTTAATAGCCCTTCTTAGAATGCAGGTAAATGAATATAGCTGTATTCGGAATGTTATCGTAATCACAAGGACAGAAAAATATATGAGTTTCCGGTATGAAAACCGAATTGAGGATTTTAAGTTTTCTGAGATTTTATAATAAACTGTTATTATTCGAAAATGATAACAATTTTGAAACGAACCAAAGTCTAGAAAGTTGTGCGAAATGTAACAATAAAACTAGAAAAATTATAAGAATAATAATGAGGTTGTTATTGTGAAGGGCTACAGAATAGACTTACATCTTACATACAGTTAATAGCACAGTAATAAGGAAGTATGGAAATGACTTAGAAATAAATTGTCTGTATAAATCTTTGTGGCCAATGTACTCGTCTGCCTGACGTTGTGATTCTTTTGTTTTGCTAGCTGAATTGTCACCAGATTTTGAATCTTGAGAACAGAAATCATTTTGTGGCGTAACTTTAGCTGTTGTCAGTGACTTGGTTAACATTCAGTCACTTCTATTTCAATGAAAGCGGATTTTACGCATTCGTGTTTTCCTCCAAGTTCGACAGTGATGATTTTGCTTGTTCTGCTTATCATGTTAAATGGTCCGTCATAAGGTTGTTGAAGTGGTTTCCTTATACCATCGTGTCATATGAAAACATGGGTGCAATCGTCTAGTTTTTGAGGCATGTATGCTTGGTTGAGCTGATGTCGCGGTGGGTGATATCTTAAAAGGCTCACAAGTTGTCTCAGTTGTTGTTGTGCAAAAGTAGTTTCGTCAGTTGGAACTTCAGTGGCTGGGTTGAAATATTCTTCAGGCAGTCGCAAAGTAGTTCCATAAACTAATTCTGCTGGACGACATTCGATATCTTGTTTTATTGTCGAACTTATTCTAAGAAGTAGAACAGGTAATTTATCGTCATTTATCATCATCCTTCACTGCCATCAATGATGCTTTCAGTTGACGATGAAATCTCTCCACTAGAAGTTTGAACTGGAATGATAAGTAGTAGTACGTGTGCGTTTGATTCCCGGTAGTTCTGTGAGTTGTTGGAATAAATGACTTTCAAATTGACCACCCCTATACGTGGTAATAATGCTGGGCACTCAGCAGTTGGAAATCCAATTCTGCGTAATGCTCTTTGCAGCAGTTTCGGCAGCAATATCCGGTAAGTGACTAGCTACTGGCCATCTCATAAATCTGTCAATACACGTTAAGATATAAGTAAAGCCTTTGGATGGTGGTAACGTTTCAACGATTTCAATCTGTATGTGTTGGAACCTACCATCAGGTTCTGGAAACTGGCCATTAGGTGAAACTGTATGTTCTTTTACTTTTAACTTATGGTAGGCTAAACATGATCTGGTCCACTGTTCAATTTCACGATTCAAATTCGGCCATATATATCGGTCACTTATCAGTTTAACTGTCGCTCGGATGCCAGGGTGAGAAATGCCGTGTATTTGGAGAAAACTGATCTTCGCATTTCTAATGGGACAAAAGGACGTGGTTTACCTTTGGAAACATCACACGTAACAGTTAAGCTTTCGTCAAGCATAACATTTTGCAAACGTAAGGAAGTACTCGTGCTATTTTTAGTCTTTTCAGATCCTCGTCTATGGTATGAAGTTTAGACATCATTTTAAGTCAAAATGATCTTTTTCTAAGTATTTTTATGGATGCGGAATAACGCATCTGCTACCCCGTTTTTATGTCCTTTGATGAATATAATATCTGAAGTGAACAAAGAAATGAACTCGAGGTGTCAGATCCTCTTGGTGAGTACTTATCGTGCTTTGCATCCATGGCTTTAGTTAAAGGTTTGTGGTCTGTGTCGATGGTAAACGGTATTCCTTCGACCATATGACTAAAATGTTTAACAGCAAGATAGACTGCTAGTAATTCCTGCAGAATGCACTGTATATTGACTGAGTAGCTTCTAGGAGTTTAGAAAAAAGGAGAGAGGTTGGCGATTCCCAGCATAAAATTGTTTTAGAACTGCACCGATTACGAGTCTGATGAATTTGTCATAAAGCTATGGGTGCGTTGACGTTACGACGTGCCAGTAAAGTTTCTGAGCTTAGAACCTGTTTCAGCTTTTAAAATGTTTCGATTGCTGATGTATTCATGTGCAGCTATTTCACGCGACCTTTTAGTGAATCTAACAGAGATTGGGCCAGCTGTGCACAGTGAGGAATGAAACGGCGATAAAAAAATTGACGAGACTAAGGAATCGGCGTAACTTTTTAGAAGAATCTGGGATGGGGTATTATTTTATAACTTGAAGGTGTTCTGATATCGGTCGAATGCCTTGATTGTCATCTGATACCCCAAACATCTGACAGTTTTTTCACGAATTCATATTTACTTGACTTATTGACAATCCTCTATTCGGCCAAGCGTTTAAATAGTGTTTCTAAGTGATGTTGGTGCTCTTCATGTGATTTGCTTGTAACAGTATATCATCGATTTATGTGCGAGACTTAATCAATGAGTCTCTGAAAAGTTTGCGCTGCGCTAGTTAAACCAAATGACAGATGGACGAACTCGAATAAGCCAAAAGGAGTGGTTACCGCAGTTTTGAGGATGTCTTTGGGTTCGATGGGCATATGGTAGTATGCACGAACGAGGTCAATTTCGGAAAATATCTGAGCACCTGTCATGCTATGAAAGAATTCGTTAATATGGGGAATAGGGTCTATCAGCTATCGTTTGCTTATTTAAAGCTCGGTAATCTCCACAAGATCGTATCTCTGTTGAGTTCTTCTTCGGTACCATATAAAGTGGTGATGACCATGGGCTGTTAAAAAGTCGTATAATTCCTAGATCCAACAATCTGTTGAACTCTACTTTTGCTATTTGCAGTTTAGTTGAATCTAAACGACGTGGTTTTGCTGAGACAGGTAGATCTTTAGTTACAAATGGTGCGTTGCGTTGTGTGTTGGAGAGGCTGTGGAGCAATCGCTCTGTGTGAGCTCAGGAAATATCTTTAGCTAAATGTTGTGTGCGGATAATGGATCTGATGCAGCTACCATCAAGCGGATACTCTCAACATCGTTGGAGATACCTGAAATCGACAGTTTACGACTGCTATTTTTCAATCTATGGCGACTAGAGTCGATCACCAATTCCTAGTGCTGAAGAAAACCCATCACAATAATAGGAAAGGTTATATCCGCAATGACAAAATCTTACTCAATGGTGTACTGTAACCGAAATCATTTCGTCTTCTAGTTCCAAAAGTTTTTTTACTAGAGCCTTAAAGACTAATGCGGAACCGGGCTGTAAACGTTCTCTGGGTGTTGAGGGAACTACACTAACTTCTGCACCGGTAACTGCAGGAATTGTGCTGCCGTTATTTTATCTGTCACCCGGAAGAGACAGCTGTGGGACAGGTGTTGGCCAGCAAATGCAGTCGTCACCGACCGCCGGCCTTTTCGTTTTCCGACGCCATAGGTCGCTGGAAAGCACATGGTTGTGTGCACCGTTTAGCGCGTACACCAAATTTTCGACGATTCTAGCTTACAGTCTGTTGTAAGCTATATTGACGTACGTTGCGTGAGCGACTACGCCGCCCCCTGTTTGATTTAATAGGCTGTCTATTAAACCTCATCGTCATTAATTGCTCGTTCAGAACGTCCATTTTACGTTCTAGTGCTTCTATGCGTTCGTCTGACGATTTTTTGACCACAGATGTTACTTGTGGAGACATCCGTTCATTCATTCTGTCAGCAGTTTCTACTTACTTGTCAGCATCTATATCTTTGTCTCCAAACACTTATATCTGCTGAATGCAGTGGGGTAAACACCACAGCCACAATTGGTAGAAAAACCTGGTGTCTACCTACCGATCTCCTGAAATGTTATACATATGGCTTTGGAGTTGTGAAAGTGTTCTATCACCCAGACCAATATTGCTGAGCAGCTGATCGATAGCTCTCTGGTCTGATAATGAAGCAATCCTCTGCTATAAAACATCGTAAGAATGCAAGCAAAGATTGATTGTTTGTGGAAAAAATCGCAAACATTCACTTAGTTTTACCTATTAGGAGGAAAAAATTAATAAACAGGATTTTCTGAACATCTTGCTATGTAGGTGAGAAGATAGGTCGACTGGAAGTAGAGTATATAGATAGAGAACATTCAGAGTGCAGTACACACAGATATTTAGTTGCATGCAAATTAAATAAAAAAAAACATTTGAAGTACCTTGTGAGCAGAGAAAGAAAGATATGGACGAATGATCAGTTGCAAAAATATATTTGAACCATTTCAATATTCATTGACGCAGAGAGAAATCCGAATTGTCAAACACTAGATAAAACATGGAACGAAGCCTGAAGCTAGGACGGCATGTAAAAAAACACTAATTATTAAAGTACAAAAAGTTTGTGGATTTTAAAGTGAAATTAAAATCAGTAAAACACTTCGTATTTAATTTTCATGATATTGCCTATCTTCCTGTCGTATCTGTGTGTAGTTGTATGATTTACTGAACGTCGGTTAGTTTTATTGAATGACATTTTTATCTATTGATTTTAAGTTAAAATCATGAGATACAAAAGCGATTAAAAATGAATGGCTTTTGATACAGTCAGGAATGACAAATGCCAATACACACAGAAACAATCCATCTACAATTCTTAGAAAACAAAAATAATCTAAAAAATTACAAGTAGGAATATTCCAGAATTTATGCGTGTGAAACGGCAAGAAAATGAAAAGAATAGATGCATGTTTCCGTAAGTAAATTTGCGGACGTATTTCGCGCAATTAATAGCTACTAGTCAGCTGTCATAGATGCTTCAATATGAATAAGTAAAGTGAAGCACCAGCGGCACCGTGATATTATGTTGAAGACCAGCATATTTTCTTCGGTAACTTTGGTTTCATCGTCAATGTTTCCATTATTAATCCATCCCAGTATGCAATCTTAAGTTACATTGAGGTGACCAAATATTTTCGATGTATTCACCAGCGAGAGGTATGTATAAATTGTCAATTGATATTTAACAGTCAGAATTTCATGCAGGATGCCACCCTAACCCGACCAGTCACATTTATTATATGAGAGTGTATTTTGACCAGTGAAATACTACTCAAAGTACGAGGGAGAAAACAGATTAATCAACTTTCCTATATAAGACCTAATGATGGAATTCGGATTCGCGTGTGAAACGCGACTGGAACCCATAACCAAGTGGCTGAATGCCCAATGTCCAGCCCAACAAACCACATCTAGTGTTGATCTGATGGGTGAGGATAGTAGATAAACCTGAGTAACAGAAGAATTGAAGCGAGACAGCTGCTCATTGCCATCCTGATTGAAAAAAGCCCAATAATTGATCACAAAGTGACCAGAATTTAAGCATCATGAATTACTCGCTTCCATTACGTAAAATGAGTGATAGCTGGCTGCTTTTTTAATGCCCTATATGAGATGATCAAGTGTATTTTCATTAAAATATAGTAATAGAAAATGGGAGTGCAAGAATGAGCTTGTTAACTGTAGTGACAGCTGTCAACGACTTCCGACTAAATGTGTTGCTGTTCAATGAACGCTGCGTATTTTATCTATCATGATATTTGCGATCATTTTTATTATATGCGGGTACTTATATGATTTACTGAACGTCATTTATTTTTATTTGTTTAATTTCCACAAACTTCGGTTTTCGTGTGGCAGCATACTCTGTTATTTTCCCAATCAATGTGTTTCGCCATCCACCTTTATTTTGATATGAATTGATTAGCTTTTTATATTTTTCTCATAGGAAATACATTTGAGTATCTTGAGAAATGCATGGATTTGTCAGAATGAAAAGCTGTGTTTGACGAGGGAATTTTTATCTCTGATATCTCTTATTAGCCTTTGTTGAATCGGGAATATGTTTTTAATGTAACGTTTCCCATCTATATAGAAGCAGGTAAACTTTATTCGTTTCCCAGGAGGATTTCACTGTAGTCAAATTAATTACTATTGAAATTGAATCACCAATTATTCCTGAAGATGATAACTGAAAGGATTTAGATTTCTCATATTTTTGTCTTCTTGCCTACTTTGTATCTGTGCTTAAAAACCGATCAATCTTCAGATAGAATGGGTATGTGCCATGTTTAAATTCGTTTGAATCTTAAATTTGTCATGTGTTAGTGACTTTTTATTTTCAAACTTTACATAAAAGTGCAGCAGTTCCATTCGTTCCATTCATACTGTGAATAGCACACCAACGTAGAGTTACAAATTCAAAGAAACTGTAATAAAAGGAAGTGTATGACGGAAATGAATAAGCGTGATGGTGTGTTGATGAACGTGGCTGGACGAATAAAGCGATGGCTCAGCATGAGGTATACGTGTTCTAGACACTTAAGTAGGTGCGATTTCACAGCGTTATCGACAGTCATGTCCCCTCACCTAACACTGCAGACCTGACCTCAAAACTGCTCACTAGGATATACCAACTTACGCAAGAGACATATTTCATCACCTTTATCTAATTGCCTATTTGTTTTAGTGTCAGTGGCCATGTCTCACATTAATCATGAAGGAGGGAATACTTTGCTTTATAGCGCAGATACCACAGCTGACATGATGTTACTAGTCTCACTATTACTTACGCATAGTCTTACATTATACAGGAGCAAATCACATGCCTGAAAATACCTTTACCTCTCCTGAAATTAATTGGGCGTCTCTATTTTAGTCAAAATTTTCACGTAGATGTTCAACATTATTCGCATGGTTCGAAGTCAACAAGAGTGTTGCCTGAAAACAAATTAAACCTTTGAGAATTTCAATCATATTTCAGTTAGTTTCTGCTAGGGTCGAATGAATTTTGACGATGACACTGATATGGGTTCATTATTAGCCATAATCTCATCAGAAGTCTTCTTCGCGGAAATCATCACTGAGTTGGATATGTATAACCGTTATGTCAGTGACAAATTTATTTTAGTTAATGAGAATGCAAGCGAACATGAATTGACATTCAGGTATTGCTTTATGAAATTATTTTACTCCAACCCTCTGCTTCATTTTATTCTCCAGATGAACAGGATGTTTAACATCATCTGGACATCTTGCTAAGTGGTTGAGCAGACAGCCATTTTAGAGGAAGCGTTAAAAGAAAACGCACATTCATTATGCAATAAATACACTTGTTACATGGCAAGTGAATGTAAACCAATGATGCTGGTGTCTTATGAGCAGAAAAAGAAAGATATGGGGGGGAGGAGCTCCAAAAAGAGTTTGAATATTTTCGATATAGCTTGACGGAGAAGAGATATTTAGGCAGGTAAATAGGGGAATGTAAACACATAAGAGATAAAATACAACGCGAGAATAACACCAAGAAGAAATCTTTAAATGTCAAGGGAAATTAATCAAATTTCAATGAAAATATATTCCAGAGAATTTCGGAAAGTTTCCTAAGGAAATATATTCAGAAAACCAATGTTTGTCATTCTCTAGCTGATGAATGACTGTGACACAAACGATAGATAAGCTGGATAGTTTTGCCACATCTATGTGCATTTATCAATTCAACTGGACATGCGATAACAGTTATGTTGGGCGCACAGCTTAGTCAACGTTTTAGTGAACACGTCCATCGTAGTTCGGTAAATGGCAGAAAGGAGCTATCTGTAGCTCCACTGTGTCGCATTAAATTGATATTAGTCATGTAGTGAAGAAAACAGAAGCATCTAAAGTGATGTATCGCATCCCAACGAATTTTTCCGAAAGACTCTGCATCCTTCTACCGCACATAGCTGGGGCGATAGGCATCCGAACTACTAGGCCTCAACTATGAATTCAAGAGGAGTTGGTAGGGCCGTTATCAGTCCCTTGACCAACAAGGAGCTAACTAAATGATGATGTCACCACCACCCCTTACTTATATTTTACACCCCTATCTATCATCCCTGAATCTTATCACATCTTCATTAAAACTTAGCTTGTTTACTGCCCGTACAATCTGACGCAACTTAATGGGTCGATTTGTTTTTCTTAGCTTTTATCGACTACTTCTATCTAAACATTTGTTTTTTAATCAGTCTGTTATTATTATCATTATTGTCATCACTGATCGCCTCACTTTTTCACCCCTATTATTGATAGAACCCTTATTGTTATTATTAGCATACGTATGACTAATTGCACAATCTATACTCACAATCTTATCGTCCTATTGACAAAACACCAATATAGTGTATATTTCAATATTTATTTGTAAAGTTATGTATATTGGAATTAATTAAGCCTGATGAGATCTAAGTGAAAACAACATTGTTTCCTTAAATGTGTTGTCCTCAATTTTACCATGGGAATAGTTAATTTATTGATATTGATCGAATGCTTCAATGTATTGCTGTCAGTATTAGAGAAATGATGAATAAGTATCTACGTCTTCTGGTATGTGCGAGTCCGTCAACGTTAACAAGTTTTGTTTGAACTAGGCGTCTTACAAACTGTTTTATTCGCAGAAATCGCTCGAGCTTTGTTAAAAAGTTTTAGCGAAAATTGCCCATAACTGGCCATGCCAATACTCTGTTGCTTGAGTTAGTCTTGTAAGTGCAAAGTCAACGTTGTGTACATATTCTATCCGTAATTACTAAGAAGAAGACGGAAGAGCATCAAAGAGAAAACCAACAAGTATCAAATTTCCTATTTCTTCCCTGATTTAGTGGTCCGGATGCCAGCTTTACTTTCTGTCACGATTCTATGTTATTCTGGTCACACACTAAATGACTCAGTAGACAAACTTTGCTTCGAATTCTTCCCAACATAAATGTATTAAAATATTCAGGCCATTCGAATGACCTATACTCGTCAATTCCACACAAAGGACATGAGTTAACTTAGATTTCTCTTTGGTATTTCTGTGTAAACGCTACGAATTTTAGGAGAATTAAGTAAGGAGAACAGCAAACTGAAAACTGGGTAAAGTTTATTTGAAACCGTATTTTCAAACAGAGCAAAGTGTATATTATTCACGAAACACTGTCAGAATAATTCTTAAACCAGGTGTTATTGTAAACTGGATCAATCCTGTGAACCATTCTTTGAATAAGTTAGAGAGAATTAAAATTATTCCACAAATTTTGAAATGGTCTTTATAGGTTCTTATCCCTGGGAAGGAAACTAAACCTTCCTTCGGAACATCTTTCAGTCAACAGTAAAGAAGAAACATAAACAAGAGGGACCCAAGATCTAATGCTGCGAAAAATGTGATCCCAAAATGTATATATTCACACTTGATCAGCTGCATCTTCTTATTCAAACCAGAGTGTTTCTCGAGTCAAAGATGAAAGGAGAACCAAAAAGTGGGGTTTATCTTACCACATGAAACTGTTAAGTTCAATTATGTTGAAAATTGGAATACTGACCTGGAAATTTTCACACAGGACTCAATACAAATTACCCAATGGGCTGAATCCAGTTGCAAACAGAAAATAGTTTAGACGAAGAATTAGGTATGATGGCACTTTTATCATGAAGCTTGCTGACCTAATTCAGCTAGAATAATCCAATGCTCATGTTTTCCGTTCCTTTTTAACTGAATCACAGTCTTATGATAACTTTTGAATCCTTAGATTTTCCGTACTCTAGTATTTTAATTTCCACCTTAGATATGTGGAACTCCCACAATGCGGAATATGCTGAACTACCAACTTTCTATTGAAAATCAAAGTATTATTAATAGCATTAGTTGCTATAATAATAATATAATGAGTTAACTAATCTTGTTTACCTGTACCTCTTGTACTTCTTCTCGCTTTAGTACAGCTACGTGAGTCATATTTTGATCGACTGTTTTACTGTGTTTCAGTAATTTAGAAGTTCTTATTTCACAACAAGAGATATTTAGGCCAGTTTATATTCTGTCATCTCTTTCTTCTACATTAATAAATTCGAAAGACACTTTTACACAGTCATCTACACACAGATGCTTTAAAAGTAAAAAATAAATCAAACTTCTGATTACTAGTATGTACACCGCATATATTTGTAGTTACAGTATTACCTTACTTTGTTGATTCCATTTTTAGTGGAAGGTCTTCATAAACAAATCGGCTGGAAGAGTGATAATAAGGGAGTCGATTTCCACGCCTTCAGCCTGAATTAAAATGACGTTGTTAATCTGAAACTGTACATTTATCTCAGAGTCTCTATGAAGCATCATATTATTCCAGTAAAGATGACCACATAAAACACCGCTGATCTTTGTGAAAGGAGGACGTTAGTGAATCGCAAAGTGAATTTCAAATGAGTGATTGTCGCATCATTGACGTTCCCGGAGATATCTACACAATATATTGAGCATACTTCAGGTGCGGAGGCTTCGTAATGTGATGCGTTACACTAATCTAATTTTAAACGCATAGACCAGTCTGACTACTGTATTTTAAGTAGGCCATGCATTCAAGGTTTGTTTGTTCGTACAACTGTAGACCCAAGATGACGATCCAGTCTTGATATTAGAACATTGTTTCGGACCGGTAGTCTTTAGTCCTTCAACATGATTCGTGCTAATAAGTGTTTTCTCGATACATCCCCTTAATTTTACCATGCATATACAGAGGAAACATCAGCGAACCAATAGTTTGAAAGGAATTTTGAAGCATCATTCCAAGAAGCTGACTTCTAACTTAATTATGGGAGATTATGAGATATAAAAATAGGCTTTAATGAAAAAAAATTATATCCTTGATTTTTATCTTTTAGTTATTTTAAGTGAGTTGAAATATGAGCGAAATCATACACAGTTCCCTTCAAACTTATTCGTTTGCTTTATGCAATCAGATATTGCTAACTTGTCCAAAATGTCTTCAAATTCAGATAATTTCAGAGCATTTTGAAAAGTGTGATCGCTGGACCACCACCATAATTTCACGAGTGTTAGGGACATCTTGCAAAGTGACATTTGTGGTAGGTTTTTAGACAATCCTGACAACGATACTTATTGAAGTGATATAGTTCGTTGCCAGATTAAGGTAATAGAATCCGTAATAGTAAATCGTCCTATTTTATATGAGGTTTTGTTCAGAAGTCAACAGAGTTCCTGCTGGTCTGTGGCAGCGACTTTCGCTCTATAGACATACATCAAAGGATGTCCAAGATAAACAGGTAAAATCGACTTTATATGGTTTTATGGTTGTTTAGATGGTTTATTCCATCAAAAGCACCTCTAATGTTTTTACGTGTCCCAACAGAGGAATTATGAGCTATACTGCATCTAAGGTCGAAATTTATGTCAGTCACATTAAAAAGCAGTTTCACATCTATCTAAACTACACTGATTATTTTTCATGTCACACAAACTCAAAGATTTGCAGCCAGAGAGTTGGCAGATGAGAAGAGAAGAAATAAGTTCAAATGAACAAGGAGGAGGTACCTCGAATGGAGGAAGAAACTGCTTTATAAAGTGGAAGATAGAAATGAAGATTTGAAGTGCGTGACGTGAAGATGAAATCCATGCAAATTTGCTGGATATACGGAACTAGTCGATTCTTCGTGTTGTTTTCGCCACTGGATGACAGGAAAGAGAAAATGCTATTTTGAACAAGGATCCAAATTGTCATGCAAATATCTCCATTAATGGATCGATTTGAATCATATAGATATGTATGGTCTACTTCGTTTAATGGGATCTCATTTGAGCAAGGAACGACGTCTAAGTTGCCGATTCCTCTAACTAGCAGAGTGGCATTCGTAATTGAATCGACAAAATCAAATCTTCTTGACAGCTTCTCTGCAACTAGTTCAAAACCTATATCAGACAATCCGTAACTGACTGATATAGACAGTTTATCATGCTTAGTGTTGGATGGAGTAAACGACCTTGTTTGTGTTCTTTAGGTGAGTCATAAACACGGAGCTTTAAAATCGGATAGACGAATTTTTTATTATGTCTTTGATTTGATGAGTGATTCACCGTTGATTTCGTTTATTATTTTACTCAATTGTATCTGAATCCGTTCAGCTGGATCTGTTTGAGATGTTTGGTCTAGAGATTACTTGTTAATTATCTGAATTAGTAAAAGTTTGTCAACATGATGTGATTGGCTTAGTGGTGTGTGATTCATTCTATGTTCATCTTTGATTCATCCAAGTGAATCTGATTAGGAATTGTGGAAGCTGGATTTTCATTCAGTGGATCAAGAAATAGTTTAAAATCACTTGACATGAAATGGTCTGCACCATTACAATAAGGTGGAACACGATGGTTTGTCCACTTTCTTAAAATCTCATCGAATTCCTGGCACTGAATTTTGATTTGTCTTATAATTGTCATTGGAATTAAAGAGAGACATCTGTTGGAATTAATAAAGCCATCATTTCCACTGCAAAATGGAAATACATCATTATTGGTTGTAGGCTTTGAGATTTAATGCGAGACCGTTATGCGTTAAACTCTTCTTATCTTGGTAAAAATAGCTCCGTAGTTTTTCAGTAGTGTTCTTCATTCGTGGACAATTTATACTGCACATCAGGGTTTCGGGAGACATTCTGTCCAAGACCTAACGAAAAGAAAAACAGAATACATCAATGTGACTGCAAGTGTGTAATTTCATTTTACTTGAATTAAAAAGGATGTGCTTCCATTTATGAATATTTATGAATATATCCGAGGATATTTATGATTCCCCAGAGAAGATTTCTCTGAATGAGTGAATAACGTTAAATCACAGAAAAAATGTGCATTTGGTTGGAGATGGTTGCATGGTCTATGCTACTCATAAAAAAGACAAGCATAAGAAACAAAATGAAAAAAATGAATACAAATTTGCAAACGATAACATATTTGTTGCTTAAGTTTCATAAAACCTTTCAAATGTGATGGTTAAAATGAAAACTCCATAAACACAATCAAACAATTCCCTCATGAAAAATTGCTGAATACGAAATCTTTAAAAAAAATAACGAAATTCGCCTTGATTTTTATCGCATATTTTGAAGAACAACGTAAGTAATTAACAGATCTGATAATTCCCATGATTGTATAAATTCAAAGCCAGAAAAAGATAAATCCGAAAGCAAAGAGACAACAAACAGAACTACATACACATGTGCTAAAAACTAAACTTATTGAATAATAATAATTTTCACAAGGATACAGTGAATATTCACTGAAAATCAATCAATTTATAAACTAATAAAGCCAAATGGCTTCAGTCACAGATAGAAGTACATCAGAAATAACACTCAATAAACAGCAAAGAGACAATAATGCGGTAATTAAAATAAAAGAGCACTAATCATAGAAAGACTAAGAAATGAGATACAAAACAAAGTCAGCAAAAAAACCAGCCACAAAATAAAACAAATTAGGTGCATGCTAAAGTAACAGATACAGAAGATATAACAGACTGTCGGAAAGCAAACATCATCATGATAAATTTAAACGACTAATGAGGGTAGTGCAGATCACGCTTGTGACACTGTGCATGAAACCGTGCGAAATTGCAATCATCATACACAGATTCCCGGATTATGATTTTGGCTTCAATTGATGTTTATCTGGAGTGTCGCTTGTGATGATTTCGGTTGACGAAGGTGTGTGGTTTCTCTCCCTAGAAGTGTCACATCTTCTGTGAGTGAAGTGTAGAGCCAACACCCTCTCGGAAAAGAAAACGCCTACCTCATGTGGCAAGTGATCATCAGGGAATTCGAACATTCCGGGTATTGTAAGAGATTCTCATGTGTCATTTGACAGCACTTTGTAGAACTCCACCGAGTGACATGTATCAACATTATTCGATTCTTTGCTCTACAACGATTCAACTGGCTAATCAATTGGAGGCGAATTTGACCGTGATATTTTGGTTTGGAAAGGAATCAGATGTGTGAAATTATGAACTGATTGATGAAGTGGTCATCAAACCATAGACAAAACAAACACAGCGTACATATGCATGTCGTGAGATATTCCGAATGAATAATGTATACACATAACTTCGATGAATTTTTCATCCTGCAGGAGCAGACTGGGGTAAGCTGAGCTTCAGAATCTCCGATAATCTTTGTGGAATTCGGAAGGAATCTCTGTTAATTTGAGATTCTTAACCTATTGAAATCTGAAGGAAACCTATAAATCTTGAGAAAGCAAATCACGATGACTTCTCAACAACATATAATTCATTTCACAAGAACAGCCAATTAAGCATCGTCCAGCTTGGGGAAGATGCATTTTCGGAGAAAGAGCAAACTTTTGTTGAACCGATTATTACTTTGAAATATCACTGACAGATCTCCATCTAAACGAACTCGCCTTTATGGGTCCATGAAATCTATTCTCATATATCTATCTTGACCGTATGACTAAACTGTCATCTCATCAATCTGTTTACTTCATTGCATGTAGCCATGATTTTGTGTGAAGTAGAATTTTCTGAATTCATGAAATGAATTTTATCTTTCTTCATTCTCTAAATATATTACTCTCAAACCAATTTTCGATTTTTTGTTGAATCGAAGCTTTCTGTGAGTGAATTCTCATCCAGATATAGGCGAATTACGCTCAAATATGATGATCAGATTAATTATTCTTTTTGTCTCAGTTAAACTGGAAGAAAGATGAGATGTCAACGAAGTGAAAATTTGCTTTGTCGCCATGCGACGCTTTACGCTTCAAACACAAATAATCGATTGAGTGAAAAGAAATATCATTATGAATAGCATTAACAACTGCAGAGCATAGAGGAGACAACAGTTGTGACACTGCATATGATTATTCATTAAAGCGCAATAATCACTCTGAGATTTCTAGTTTGTGATTCTGTCTTCAATTGATGTTTATCTGGAGTGTCGCTTGTGATGATTTCGGTTGACGAAGGTGTGTGGTTTCTCTCCCTAGAAGTGTCACATCTTCTGTGAGTGAAGTGTAGAGCCAACACCCTCTCGGAAAAGAAAACGCCTACCTCATGTGGCAAGTGATCATCAGGAAATTCGAACATTCCGGGTATTGTAAGAGATTCTCATGTGTTATTTGATAGCACTTTGTAGAACTCCACCGAGTGACATGTATCAACATTATTCGATTATTCACTCGGCAATGCCAGGCCTTGCTTTTCTATAATACTTGTATTTTATCCTGTTTGTCTTACATTATTTCGAATTTTTTCTGTTAATATTTGATCCTTTTTAATTGTTCGTCCATATTTTCTTTTTTTTCAAATAATTATTATTTATTTTCATTGTTTGCTCTCCCTTCTTCATGTTCACATTTTTGCTTTTTTCTCGTCCTATTTTTTTGGTTAGATGCTCGTCATGGTAGGCAGTTTTTTATTTCATAATTTTTCCCGGTGTTGTGTTTTCACCCTCTTCTTCAAATTTGTGCTATTCGGTGTTTTCTCTTTTTATAATTTGAAAAATATTGTTTGCGTTGGTTTGATTTTTGTCATGTTTCAGTCGTATATTTTCAGTTTCTAAGAGTCATTGTACAACATTTTATCACTCTGTTGCTTTTTCTTTCTTATATTTCTTCTTTGTGTCAACCGCGCTTACTCTGTATCAACATGAAGAGATTCTGGATACAAGTCCAAATCACACAATGTTAAACTTACGTGACCCTATCCAATGGTCAGTGAATTGTAACCAATGTCACTTCATGTCAGAGCTTGTATTCAGGCTAATATCTGTGGCATGTATTCTCCAACACAGTTGACCTTCAGTACCACACTGGCCACCACTTTGCACTTCAACCTAATCGTCCCCCAGACGATGTCAGCTTATGCTGATATTTTGTAACAGAACAAATAGTCTGAAACAACTGAAGTATATTATTCTAGTGCTTACCAGCGAATAGCCCAAATAAGGCAGATAGTCACCTGAGTTCAAGAAGGATTTAATGGAAATTTAGGTAGCGCACATCGATCGTGAGGTTAGAACTTACGCAGAAGACATCGGTTAGTCGTCGCGAAATACCGTAAAATAAGATAAAAACAAGTTCATTTTTTTGCGAATGAGGCGAATTTGGATTGATTTTATTTGAAATGCGGAAACAAATATGAAGACGATGTGATCAAAAAAAATATGAAAAGCCAAAAGAGAGAAAAAAAAAAAGAATAAGACATATCACATCTGAAACAAAGAGATTTGAATAAAGCCAAAAAAATCATATCAACTAGAAAAACACCAAATAAAAAAATAGCAATCCACATGAAGCAAACATTAAATTGGACATTAAAACATTGTAAAAAATATTAATTCTCAGAACGTAAAAAAGACGATATTATATCAAAAGAAACTCGGATTTATGAGCCTATGAAATCAACCCTCATATATGTATCTTGACCTTATGATAATACTGTCTACACATAAATCTTGAATACCACATTGGTTCTGCTAGTTCACTAATATTTTCCTTCGTAATGCAGAATTGTCTGAAATTGTGATACCGCGCAAATAAATAACTTTGTAAACCACGTTTAATTTAGCGAATAGTGGATTGCTTATTATGTGTTATGTCAGGCATCTAGATATCTGTAATTCAAACCAGCCGAAACTCCTGAAAAATAGGCGTCGTCATATTTTGGAATCAAACCACTTGTCTCCAGCATGAAAGCAAGAATGATGAGATGGCAACGAAGTAAAAATACGCCATCTCATAATGTCACGCTTTTCCTTTTCCAGCAATATTCTACTTTTTGCATGGAAAATCATTTTAATCATCCCCATACTAAAACCATCTTCTGGTACTGATATTAATTTTAGGCCTACTGCAATTACTTCCCCTTTTTTAAAATTGATGGAAAAATTACTTTTACTTCGTTTTGAACATTCATTAAAACCTCTTAATTTTCCTAAACAATTCGCATATAAACATGGCAGATGTACCTTGGATGCATCGGCCGTCTTATATCATAATGTTGTTTCTTGTTTAGACAAAGGTGCCAAATATGTTCGTGTTGCTTTCCTAGACTACAGATCTGCTTTTGACTCTGTATCTAAGGGCCTTTTATTAAATAATCTTTCGTCGACGCAAATAGGATCCTGGGCAAGGAGTTGGTTGTATTCTTATTTTTCTGATAGAATGCAGTATACTATATATAATGGCGAATCTTATTCTGCCTCGCTAACAAAAGGCGGTGTTCAAGGTACCGTCCTCTCTCTTTTTATTTTTTCTTTCTTCCTACATGACCTGCCTCATTTAGACGAAACTGACTTTGTAAAATATGTGGATGATCTCACTGTATCACTGCCTATCACTTCCGAGTCTGACTGCTCCAAAACTTGATAGCATTCTGTTGGACATCAGCAAGTCGTCTAAGTCAAATGGTCTTATGTTAAATCCTGTCAAATGTCAGGCAATTAACATTACTTTCAAGCATCGACGTGACATTCGTGGACTAGTTAGTTCCCATGATGCCTGTAGCATAGGTGACACTGAAAGTGAAACCAAGTCAAGCATTAAATATCTTGGATTAGTTCTTTCCTCTGACCCTTCATGGTCATCCCGCATCTTATCAATCTCTAAGAAAATGTTTCGTCTTATCTTCAACATCAAAAAGTTAAGACAACCAGGTGTAAACCAAGGTTTACTTCTGCAGTTTGTAAACTCCTGTATTTTACCTACTGTACTCTATTGCTCTCCATTAATCTTTCCTGGGCTTCGCAAAAAAGACTATATCATATTAAGAAGGGTAATAAATGCTGTGAATAGGGCTTGTGGTATCCCACTGAGTGAGCTCGCCAATACTATAGTCGAGAGACACATAAATTCCTGTACAAAATGGGCAAAGGCTGTACTGTCAGACCCCCTGCACCCAGTTTATTCACAAATAATACCATGCATCTCATCAGGTAGGACGAGAAGTCAATATAAGAAGTTATATGCTCGAACCTATTAGAACAAAAATTCTACAATACCCTATTTAGCCAGTACTTTATGTGATGAAGACACCGTTAGAGGCGAAACATGTAAGTTACTATGTAATTAGCAAAGTGAATCGACCCTATCATCGTTCACCTTTCTGTAATTTTATGGTATCACCCTTTCTATCGTTTAATTATAACTTTCCTATTTTATATTATATGCATGTATTGAGATATTATGTCATTTATTTCGAAAATTGTATTGAATAATTGGTACATATTTATATGTTAACAGTAAAAACGACGGGTAAGTTACGCGCCTAACTGTGTTCTAAGCCTTGTCGAAATTGAAAAGATCCTGTCTTAATTTGCTGTTCTTAACTCAGTTCAACCTGAAAGAATTTTATAAATTTCGAGAAAAGGAATCATGATAGCATTTTTACAACATATTTTATGCTTCAGAAGAACAGCAAATCAGGTATCATACAGCTTGGAGAAGATGCATTTTCCGAAATACCGCTAACCGTTTTTGAATCGATTATTACTTCGAAGTATCACTGAAAGATCCTAATCTAAATCAACTCACTTTTATGACCTCATGAAATAAATCCTCATATATATATATATATATATATATCTTTACATTATGAATATACTGTCTTTACATCCATTTATTTACTTCATTATATGTAGCTTTGTTTTATGTTTTGATGTGTGAAGTATTAATTTCCGCATTTACGTAATGAATTTATTCTTTCTTCATCCTCGAACTTTAATATTCTGAAATACAAATTCATTTTTATTTGATGAATTGAAGCACAAAGTAAGTAAACTCTCATCCAGAGAGATGAGAATTTCCCTCAAAGATAATAAGCAGGTAAATTTATCTAAATGCCTCCATTAAAAAGGCAAGAATGATGAGATGTCAACGAAGTGAAAATATGTCCTATCGCCATGTGACGCTTTACGCTTCAAACACAAATAATCGATTGATTGAAAAGAAATATCATTATGAATAGCATAAACGACTGCTGACGATAATGGAGAACACAGTTGCCAGGCTGCGGTTGATTCTGCATGTATAGGCAATCATCGATAAAAGCGTAAACCCACGGCATTTGTTAGCTTTTGCTTCATTATAAGAAAGATTTAATTTTGAAATATCATACAGAGTTACACATTAACACTAGTTTTTGACGCTTCGAGCAGAAACCATTGCTCACAATGGTATCAAGTCACTCAAAAAACGTTTGCTTCATTCATACACATGAGTGAAATTGATTAGTAACTTGAATGAAACTCAATCAAGTCGAGAAAAATGTTAGTGATATCAATCAAATACAATCAGATGGAAAATAAGATGACTTTATCGTCAGAAACAGTAACTTTTTGGAATGTTATTATGCGTATGAATTCAATTAGAATTGCAAGAGTTATAGAAGACAATATTACCATCCCAATCATAGGAGGATAATTGTTATTCATAAAACTTTATTCAATTCACATGCATAATAACATTCTAACAAGTTACTATTTCTGACGATAAAGTCATCTTATTTTCCATCTGATTGTATTTGATTGATATCACTAACATTTCTCTCGACGTACATTATCTTACATTGATTGAGTTTCATTCAAGTTACTAATCAATTTCACTCATGTGCATTAATGAAGCAAACGTTTTGTGAGTGACTTGATACGATTGTGAGCAATGGTTTCTGCTCGGAGCGTCAAAAACTAGTGTTAATGTGTAACTCTGTGTGGCATGTCGAAATAAATTCTTAAATGTAACTAGGCACTCATTAATTTGGTAGTGATGGTTTGTGATTTTGGCTTCAATTGATGTTTATCTGGAGTGTCGCTTGTGATGATTTCGGTTGTCGAAGGTGTA
Source organism: Trichobilharzia regenti (assembly GCA_944472135.2). NCBI lineage: Eukaryota > Metazoa > Platyhelminthes > Trematoda > Strigeidida > Schistosomatidae > Trichobilharzia > Trichobilharzia regenti. The sequence continues at coordinate 42,721,140 of OX235264.1, read as the reverse complement.
TGGTTTCTCTCCCTAGAAGTGTCACATCTTCTGTGAGTGAAGTGTAGAGCCAACACCCTCTCGGAAAAGAAAACGCCTACCTCATGTGGCAAGTGATCATCAGGAAATTCGAACATTCCGGGTATTGTAAGAGATTCTCATGTGTCATTTGACAGCACTTTGTAGAACTCCACCGAGTGACATGTATCAACATTATTCGATTCTTTGCTCTACAACGATTCAACTGGCTAATCAATTGGAGGCGAATTTGACCGTGATATTTTGGTTTGGAAAGGAATCAGATGTGTGAAATTATGAACCGATTGATGAAGTGGTCGTCGAACCATAGACAGACCAAACAACAGCGAACATATGCATGACTTGAGATATTCTGCCATTGTGAATGAATATTGTATAGAAACATCTTCGATGAATTTTCCATCTTTCAGATATCAAATGGTGTATGTTTACCGTCTTTGTGCTACATATATTCGAAATTGAAAGATTCCCGCTTCAGTTTTTGTTCCCAGTTCAGTTCTCACTGAAACAATTATTTAAATTTTTTAGAAAAAAATCACGATGTCTTTCCGATAATATATATTTTGTTTCCCAAGTACAGCAAATTAAGCATCGTGCAGCTTGGAAAAGATACATTTTCCGGGATACTGCTAACCATTGTTTAACCAAAAATCCTTATCACTGGCAGATCTCCATCTACACGAACTTCCATTTACGTTTGCATGCATTCGTTTTAAGTGAGTCTTCTGTTTTATTTTTAATATCTTCAGAATAATATGTTGTGTTTTATATATGTCTTCTGGCTTTCTTTTCTTTGACATTTCTTTTTTTGTTGTTGTATGTTTGTTGCCCATGTTTATCGGTTTTTTTTCTTTCTCAGTGCCGGGCAAGTTTAGTTTTCTATCGTTTGGCGATCATTCTCCATTTAATCGAATAATTTCGCTCATCCTTATTTCTCACTATTTAGTTTCTCCGGATCTTCATACTTCAGTATCATATGCATCGAATACTCTGTTTTGTGTTATATCTTTTATAACTAGATTGTGATTTATGAATCATAATAAATATTTCTGCAACCATTGGTCACTGCATGCATGTATCTCATTGGAATTAGCTTACTGACTTTAGCAATATATTACTTGAATTTACGGCTTACAGTTTAAAAGTATTTTGAATATTACAACTGATCTCCAAACAACTCAGTGAGATTTTGTCCATGTTCCCAAATAGTGGATGATGAATGTGAATGAGATTTACTATGGTTATTTTATTTTTTGGTGTGAGTTTTACGTTCGCCGATATACTGGTTATTTTAAACCTAATGATGATTTGCCGATGGGCTTTTTTATTTGATGGCGATAAAGGATACTCGACGAAACTTGGTGCGAATATTTGAGATGACATTTAACTCATGGGATGTCATGAAACATTTCAAAAGCTCGTCTTCACTCCTCTTGGCTCAAATGATATAACACAAGGTGACTGTGTGTCATTGTTAGTCTGATCAACTACACAACGCAGTATTGAACAAACTTATATCATGTTAGCTAACTTTCATATTTGATTGTCAGCGAAATTTGTCACTATCCATTAGCGAAATGCTAATTTGTGAAAATGAATAAACTCATCTGTCTGTATCAGAAAAAATTTGATGATTTTAATTCAAAAAATTAAAGCATACGAATAAGTGCTAACAGAGTCTCATGTTTCCATTGAAGTGACAACAGACAATATTTGAAGTGATAAATGTAATAATGACTATTCACTCTGTGATATAAATATAAAGAAGAATTAGACATTTATGCAGTCAACTAAATCAGAATTTCGTCTCAAGGTGGTTATTATCACTGAAACTACAAAATTAGCACAGAAAAAAGTATTTGGAATGCATGTGAATTATTTAGGCGTTATTGCAAAGTCTCAATCCGTTCCGATCAGTGAACTTGGGCGGGAAACATTTCCACGAAATGAAATGTTCGAAAATCCTTGCGATGTTGTTGCCGTATTGATCTCTCGAAATTTCTGTACAGGAATTAGAGATTTTCAGCCACTTGATATAAGAACCGAAGAATGGTTAGTTGAACAGGAAGTGATGCATTATGACTGACTGGCTTGGGAGCATGCTGATCACACATTAGATTGTAAAGTAAGATAAGTATCAGATCAATGGATTCTCAATGTTACATGCTAATCATTCGAAACACATACATTGTTATCACTGTTATGACATTAATGATAAGTAATATCAGTAATAATTTAATAAACACAACTATATGTTGATACTCACCTCATCGCAGTTTGTAAAAGTGAGTGAAACAGTTAGCATTAAGTTAGAAACTTCATCATATATTGACCTTTCGATTGCCGATCACGTCATAAGTAGATGTTCGTGAGTAATCCTCAGCAATACATTGATGAAAACAAAATAAGTAGTTCAACGTAGAGGCTATTTTAGGCCAATTCACTCCCTCTAGCTGTGTAATCGCATCTATATACAACTTTTCATGGAAGATGTCGTCATTAAAAGTGATGATTTATAATAAACACAGTTGCTAATGTTAGTAATTGTTGAATAAGTGTATTATAGTTACACAATAAAGTGAATCATTTATTGAGTGAGTTGCAATCAGGATGAACATAGAAAAGAATAAAAATTATGGAGTTATGCAAGAGCTCTGAAGAAATACAAGAGTCGAATGGAGTTATAAGAACAAACAAACAAACCAAAATCAAGTCAGTAGACATCAAAAAGGTCGCTACCATGTTTGGAGAAGTGGTTGAATAATCTTCATTTATCTGCACAATTCTGGTTATTTTAACTGAATGCCTTAGGTTTCAGCAATGAAAAGGAGATAGAAACGCAAAGCCTTTCTACTTTGCAGATTATTTTGTAGGAGGCGTTTTTTGAAACCAGTTTTGACAGTGTGTTCGTTTATTGCACTTTTTGTGGAGCCACTTCTACGACTCTACAGCCATGAGGGATATTGTTCTTAACGCTTTTGGTTAGGATACACGTCAAACAATCGATGTACCTGGCTCCACAGTGACAAGTGAACTGATATGTGGGAAGAGAAGTGATCAGGATTGAAATCTTACTCTTGAGCCCTCTGCAGACCAACAGACAACTAGAGAACACTACTCATAGCGTTTTTATGAAGAATGGTCTTTTCAAATATGATGAAATCCTCCTCTCAATGATGTCACAGTAACACGTTAACCGATATATGCACATATAAGTGACCAGGTGTTCGACCAATAGACAACTGCTAAACACTACTCTTAGCATTAGTGCAAAGGTTGTTCTTCTCAAGTATGATGAAATTCTCCTCTCACTGATGTCGCAGGCTAAATCTTGTTTGAAATCCAATTTCATTCAGAGTTTCGTTTTGGGAACAAGTGATGTTTCTTTATTCTGAAATATTAGTTTGGCATTGTTGGCGGTGAATCTTGGTGTTCGATATTTTGTGACAGTGAATCAGGTTGCACATTTACGAATTAACAGTAATAAACCTTAGTGAATGATGCGTTCATGAAAATTCCTTTCATTTGATAGGGAATGCTAGAATGTTTCATAAAACAACATCTCAAATACGTATATCATATTTCCATATTGCTTGAATTGTAGGTTTGATGGGTAAGTTGGAATAAATGGGATATTTTTAGTATTACAATTTTAAATCCCTTTGTTGGTTGTGATAACGCTAACATAGCAATGAAGGCATTAGAATACGAGAACGATGATCTTTTGTATTCATTCTATTGCAATCGGCAACTCACGGCCTGAATTTTACAAATATATGGTTGTTTCTGATTGAGTCAATTTTATGCGACCACGCCTAGTTGACTAGTTTGCTTGTTTACTAGACTCTTCCAAGTGAATAAAACGAAGGAATATTGAACGTGCATGTGGGTTAGCCAATCCACCGGAAATTCAATTCAGTGGCTACAGAAACTTCAGAGTAACGGAAAATATTCTAAATGTCCTAATGGATGCTAAGAGGGGAACAGACGACACAGGAAGAGAATTTGTCATAAGTCTAATGGCTGCTGAGAAATAGGTGAGACAAAGAACTCTCCTCAAACTTCTGTGCTTTCGATGATTGGGTGGTCGAAGTTTGTGATTACAGGCACAAGAATATACACAAATTGCGACAGTTTTCACAAGATAGACAAAGCAAAACATCAGACAGGCTTCATCTTAGTCCAAAGAAAGTTCAGACATAGCCTGAAAGACTGAGACCTGTTGCAAGCAGCACATAAGGTAAGGTCAAAAGTCCCCAACTAAGCATGAGACAAGCTGTAATTGAAGCCTAACCCTCAGAAAAAGAAGAATGGATATACAAGGGACATCTTTGCCGAATAAAGAAGTGAAGACGGGGGCAGTGTTAGACAAAGGCGACTCCATGGTACACTGGTGACAGAAGCAAGTAAGAGAGATCTCACAAGATAATACAACATAAACAGGTCGTTCATGATCGGTGAGGGAGACCAACAGAGATGAAACCAATGAAAGAAAGTGGAATAAACCTAATTACCAAAGAGAGTGAGAAAGGAAACGATAGGCTGGTTAATTCGAAAGGCTCTCCAACCAAAGAGCAACTGCATCTTATCCAGAAATGCAAGCCAGAGAAACGGCAGCTCTCTGACAACAGCTAAATTCACGAATGCGATAAACATACTGAAAGCCAGCTCCACAAATGCAGAGTGCATCATACCTTTATCAACTTCATTCAACAGCTGTATCATGATGCCACTTGACCCGTGATACAAAATGGCAAACTCATCCTTGTCTTAAAATTGAAGACAGCAATAAGACGATATTCCCCACTATAATGACAATTTTCCTGATTTTAGTCGACTGGAACATGTAACAGACAGTGGTTAGGTAGCGAGATGACATGATTACGTTGGGCCGACAAGAAGGCGTTCTTTTAAATTACTGGGCTACTGGAGTCACCTTTCAACAGAATGCCTGATTTCGTCTGGATTTATCGTTGTTTTAATCGTATAGTTATATCAAATGACCTATACGTAAACTTGCGCTCTGACTGAACTTGCTTCCAAGTAAATGCTGTGCAGTTCTTCAAAACAATAAAGATTGACTTCAGATTATCACTAAACACATAAATCCGTTAAGAAGGAGAAAGTATTTCGGAATTGAATATTCTGAAAATGTTTGTACCGTATCTTCGCGTCATATCTGAAATAAAGCTTCATTGTTACTATTCTTAAAGGCTTGGTCTCATAAACTCAAAGATTTGATGGCGAAACCCTGTGATTTGGCAGAGGGAGATAACTTGAAATGAACACAGAGAAGGAAGATGTGATGAAGATATTTAACTAATCAAAACAAACACCAATCCTCATCTACGATAGAAATCTGAACTAGGCAACTTCATTCAAAAGACAGAATCTTTACAATTACGAGTGACTTAGATCAGGAAGTGAAATGCAGGGTCGAGTGGGCAAGACAGGCCTTCATTATTATAAAATCGGTATGGAAATCTCCTTTAATCAGCACATGGATTTTCAACACAAATGTCAAGTGGGTTCTAGTGTAAGCTTCAGAGGCTGGGAGCACGCCTGAGACAAAGTACTTTCAAAAGAACGCATATTTAAAAACAGACATCCAGAAGGGTTTATCAATAAGGGACTGGCAGGCGATAAATCAATCAAGAACATTCTATCCAAAAAATATGCTGAATGTAATGGAGACGGATCTGGCAAAGGCTGAGGAAACTTTTGGGTGATATGGCAGAGCATACAGGCCGTCAGGTGGCGCTTGAATGACAGAGGACGAGCAAGACTTTTGTTTGAGAGTGTCACGGAGAATGATGAGAGCTTGCGGCTTATCATTGGGCTAGTTGAAGAGGACAACAGAACATCGGATGAAATGAAGATGTCCTGTTGAAGCCTTTTATCACGTGGAGCCCAAGCGAATTATAAAAATGATACGTGTAAATACAAATCAAATGTAAACTCAGAACTCGATACTCTACTAGAGATCGTCGATCGATTAGGATGTTAACCACTTGACAAATATTTTTTGATTCCGTTACTCAAAACCCCAAGAAATGAAAGCTCCCAGAATTCCGATTACTCAACATATAAACAGCATGGGAAATTATAAGGTATTTTGATATGGAGGCTGATCGCTGGAGATAATCAAGTAATGAGACTAGATTAAACCCACTGCAATAAAATCAAGACAATATAAGTGATGTGTAGGCTGATTTCGGAAATCTCTAAGTACTAAACCTTGTGAGAGAAACTTCTGTACAAACTGCCTGCATGCAAATTAAGAGATTGAAGTACGTTGTATTAAATTCGGTAAATATATGGTAGTTGCAGGGAAGGATATTTTCTTTTCGACGAATTCATCAACTAGGCTGTACATTCGTGTACTTACATTACATGTGCGAGAAAGTTCCATTATTATTTCCCGTCAGAAGTCACATTAATTAGATTATTAAGTGTAATAAAAAAAGAAAAATAGTTAGTGGCACTATTCCAGGAAAATTTCAGGCCAAAGGTCAAATTGAAAATTACAATGTGTAATACTCAGGAATATTGGGTAGGAAAGACAAAATAGGATTATAATTACTAGAAAACTAGTCAGTTTTTACAATTATGGTTTAAGGATGTAGTATTAACGAAATGAGTAGGAGGTTCGGACATCGATAACATTAACAAAATACCTAGATTATGCAAGCCACCTTGCAAAGAAAATCGAAAGCAGCTGAAAGAACTGAGGGATAATGAAAGCAAGATCATGACACAGCCAGACAAAGGCTCCAGGATCGTCTTGATAAACAAATCAGACTATCGGTGATACTATCTGATGACAAAAGTTTTAAAAGCAGTCACCGCAGAAACATCACACATAATAGACGGGGCTCCAGCCAATAAGAATCTGAAGATAATGAAAGACGAATTCATTATCAGTTCAAAACTATACGAACAACTGTGTCCATCTGGTATACAACGCGGCACATGTACAGCTTACCTAAAGTGCACAAACAAGACATTCAACACTGCCCAATACTAGGTATGATAAGTTCCTCATATGACACAATCACGAAACACCTGGTAAAGATTCTCGGGCTGGTGAAAGAGGAGCTTTCAAGACAAAACCTCCGTGATACATTCGACTTTGTTGATTCAATTAAGAGTGTCAACATGGCAGAAAAGTAAATAGTCTCCAATGACAGAAACCGTAAGTTTCCTTTGTGACTACATTCAGTCCCATAGCATTAATGTCGGTAAACTGATCCATTACCCAAAAGAACTGTTACTACGATGCACCTTCAACGCCTACTTTAGTTTCAACAACAAAACACACAAGCAAGTAGATGGAGTAGCAGTGGGTTCCCCCCTAAGACCACTCCTAGCCAACAACCTACACCTCTACAAGAGATATATCGATGATACTTCCATTATATGTGATGAGAATTGTGACCTAAAAAACCTACTTCAAATCCTCACTAAGGCATACCTAAACATCGAATTAGCCCTGGAAGTTGATTCTTATTCAATATTTTATTTCCTCCACTTTCAACTACGAAAGAATACAGATAACCCACTAAGAAGATCCGCCTACAAAAAGCCCACGTAAAACGGACAGTTTATTAACTTTAAAAGTTGTGTCTTCAAACAGAAAGGCAAACTTCCTACTTCCTCCAGGATCCAAAAGATTTGCACCGAAGAGTCAATCGATGAATTACAAAATTTCGAGTGACCTTCAGAGAAAATGGATTTCCACCCAGATTTATAGACAAGAATCTAAAACCAAGGAAAACCCCTGAAAAGGTTCAAGTTGACTCCAAAAAGATGCTGTTAATAAACCTCAAATTTAGAAGTGATACCGAGGCAGAAATTCTATGAAGAGGGCTTTTGAAGTCTCTCAGTGAAACATCCTTCGCCATCAACCTACGAATAACATTTTCTTGAAAAAACTACTCACCTTACACGTGGAAGATAAGCCATCTCAGTGGGCCACTTCAACTTGCATATATAAGTTCACTTGCTCTTGTGGAGCTGAGTACATTGGCCGTACCACGCATGCGCCAGTAGAACGCGTGAGGTAACACCATCCATCATGGCTAGCAAAGGGGGGACACAAAAGGGTGTGCGTCTGGTGAATTCTCGACAACCAGCACTTTATGAAAAGTCTTTCAAAGCCATGCATAAGATCCGATCCAAACTACCAAAGGGAGTGAAATCAAGACATCTAGGAACAGCTGAGGCACTGGCGATTCAAAAACTCAAGCCTATTCTGTGTGTCTAAAAGAAATACATTCCATTGTTGTCTCTACCGTGACCATCATGAAAAGTTAGCCTCTCAAATAATGATTATCAACTTACCTTTCTTCTCCAAGCTTCCGTTTATATGTCATATTTAACATTTTAGTCCCTATCTGCATAATTATATTGGGATACTATTTTTATTTTTATGTGTCTGAACCTCCTACCCATTTCGTTAATACTACATCCTTAAACCATAATTGTAAAAACTGACTAGTTTTCTAGTAATTATAATCCTATTTTGTCTTTCCTACCCAATATTCCTGAGTATTACACATTGTAATTTTCAATTTGACCTTTGGCCTGAAATTTTCCTGGAATAGTGCCACTAACTATTTTTCTTTTTTTATTACACTTAATAATCTAATTAATGTGACTTCTGACGGGAAATAATAATGGAACTTTCTCGCACATGTAATGTAAGTACACGAATGTACAGCCTAGTTGATGAATTCGTCGAAAAGAAAATTTTCTTCACTGCAACCGTCTTTTTATTAATTACTACCATTGATGTGTATATAAGATACTAACTGGTTCTACCCTTAATCTCGAATATATGCAACTTATTGCTCTTTCCAATTTTGTCTTGAATATTGTTTAATTTGTTTTTATGAATGTGAGACTGTGGTTCTATCTTGAAATATCAAGCACGTGTGAGATTATATTTTTGTAAATAATACGTTTATTGACATATGGCTGTCCACTATCATTACCTAATTGGAGCAATTATAGCATAATTGGATCAGTGATAGAAAAGCGAACTGGATGCGATGTATAATTGTTTGCAGTTATAAAGACACCGCAATAAATATTTTCGTACGCTTCATTTAATCTAACAAAATCTGCACCCATTCCTATGTATTACGTCGAAGGTCAATGTAAGTAAACAGCTTACCAAAAGCATTTGCGTTTCTCATAACTCTGGCTACCTTACGAATAAAACGACTTGTGTGCGAAATAATGGTATGAATGATATAGAAGTGAGGTGAGAATACGTTCTGTTGCTATGCCACAGGACAAGTTGCACACAGAAGTAAACAGTGTAAGCATTGCAAGCAGTAAAAATAACGATTACTTTAAACGGACGCTAAGGATGGTGGAGACCGCAATTGTGATAGTCCAGTTGATTCCATACCATCGGCCAACCATCCAAGTGAAATATCTGACTACTCTTTTTAGCTTTAATTAATGTTAATTGGAGTGTTGAAAGTGAAGGTTTCGAAAACTAAATAGGACCTTTTTTATTACATTTTTCTTGAGTTGTTTAAGTCTGACATTTTGTATTCAGTGTTATGTCATTTCAATCATATCTTTCGAGATTTTGTGACCATTTTCCATATTCCATTCAGAGAAATTCGATGAATTCTTTATTCTGCAATAGAACTGTCCAAATATCAATTCATTCCGATAAAAAGGGTGATTTATGTTGATGGATACACTTGCTGTTCTGCATAGTTTACTTGCACAGGAAAGTATTACAACTTCATTCATCTTAACTCTAACAGATTCATAACGTTTATTTCAGAATCCGATGAATGATAAATTTTTATAAATTTCTGCATCCATGGAACAGGATGCTAACTGATTAGTTGATAGAATCAACTCCAAAAATGTCGCTTTCTGCAGTGGATTCAAGTGAGTTTCACATACTGTCATTTTTGTGATGTTAATTATGTTTTTCTCAAGTTTATCCATAAAAGTTACTTTAATCAAATTCGCAATAGGTAAATTTCATGGGTCGGTGTAGAATTTGTAAACCTGCATTATTTGACGGATTTAAAGTGATTCTGTAGAATTGTTTTTCTACGTCAAACGTGCTACACCTTTAAGAGGTCGTCAGAAAATGCGTAAAACTTCCGTCCATTGTGTAGATCACCTTAATCTGACTTCCAAGCGCTACTAATTGACATGACTTACATCTGTTAGGGAGTAGTATCTACTATCTGTATATAAAGATATTAATTCCTTCTGAAGTGAGTTTCATCAATTATTATTTGTATTTGCAGGAAGTTGCAATATGTCTTTTAGATTGCATATTGAACATAAATCTTGGTTTTATTCACCTAGCAATACTATTTTCATTCTACTTTAGACACTTATGTATAAGCACAGCTTTGGTATCCCGAAGAGATTGTACCTGTCTGAAATCTTGGAGTGAACAACACTATGTTAAGGCGTGATACTTTTGTATGAATTCACCTTTGTTTGTAGACCGATTGGCATTTCCCGTTGATTCTCTCTCTTGGTATATGTCACATGGCGGCACTTAGTACGGACTCTTTAGCGATTTCTAAGGATTAACGTCATGGTACTTAGGTTCATGGCGACTAGCAGTGAAATTATCCACTATTTACGAATGTCTAGTTGATACTGCTTTGGTGTTTGACTCCATCGGTTATGAAGCAATCCAAAATAGGACGGAATTCACATTTTGAACTTCACCACTATTGATTAACAACCAACCAAAGGCTTCATTATCAAATACTACTCAAGAAATGCATTTCAATTTTCAATTTACTTCGATTTATTCAGAAGAACAGGGTAGGCTTTAGTTCACAGTTGATATTTATATGGTCAAACTTTTGCGTCATTCTTAGCAATCACACCTTAAAAGGGGAGTGCATTTCTTAGAATTTTCAGGAATGACACGCACTTAAACAACCGAAAAAACAACAAACTTTTGCCCAACAGAAGTTTATTCGAGATTATTAAGCAAAATGTTTGATGCAGTTGAAGACACAGGCATGTAGCTATATTACTGATCTGATCAGTGCTATATAATACTCAGTTGCCTGGTATATTTATTTATCACAAATGAGTCGAAAATATTTACACATTCAAAGAAATTCGAAACAAACCAAACTTATACGGAGACGCTGATACACTGCTGACATGTGAAAATTAGATTATTATCTCGTTAAACAAAGTGCACTGAATTTAATAAGAGTATCAGTTGGATTGTATTGGAAAACTGATAGTGATGATAAAACTTAATAACGTCGGGCAGATTTTATATGTGGCGGGCCATAAGTAACATTTACTCTAAGAGGGCTGTTGAGATATCTCAGCTTAGCAAATCGACCTATGTTGGATGGGATAGGAACCCAAAACGAAATGGCTCAAAGTGCACTGTTAACCTGTTAACAATGATGTTATCTGATGATCAATTAAAGCTAATCACTTTCTTCGTCATAATCTCACCCCGTGAATGCCAACAGAGTGAAAGTCATGTGGTGTCAATTATTTGAAAAAAGTTCTGACTTCGGTTTTGAACTGTTAAAATGAGCACTGGTTTGTTTGAATATGGTGTGCACTAAACTTCTGATTGCGGTCGACCAACGCAAAATCTCTGTAATGCATCTAATCACTACACATGATTACAAATATCTGGGGAAAATTATTACTAAAACTGAATCAAAACCTGTGGTTACTTAACCAGTGTTTAACTCACAAATCTCTGCCACTTTTGGTTAAATCAAGAAATCGCTCTTAGCCTCAAGTGCATTGTGACCTTTGTGCAAATGTGTGTTCCACATTTTGATTGCTGTCAAAAATGCCGTTACCACCGAAGATTTTTGTTAGGCCCAGTAATTAGTCACGCGTTAAAGTGGTCAGCACAAGATGTTTATTTTCGTGTATCTCTGAATTTATTTTCACACTGGATCTGTTTTCATATCTCTACAGAAGCACTATGTATGTCTGGCGATTAAATATGTTGAAGTCTGAAACTGATTATACATTCATTACTGATTCCTTAGTATTAAAGAAAGGGTCGAAATCTGTTTACTTCTCTGAGCATGTGCAGGGCTGTGCAATAGATCAAGTTGAATTCAAAATGGTGTTTTAAAACTATTTCCCTTGCAAATATCAGCTGATGAACTATGAGTATTCCCATGGAGAACTGCTCACAACTAGGCCACACTAATACTGTTTCGCTCAGTTGATGAAATATAATTTTTCGTCAGAATTCACTGCAAATATGTTTAAACCAACCTTACTAAACAGAATGTTAAGTAACATCAAAGGACAGGCAACATAATAAACACTTCCTATTTATCCCTCTGAATTCTATCGCCTGCTCAAAGAACACTTGCTACCTGTGATGATCCATCACCAGTCATATATTTTGTCATGATTCTACTCCATACTGCTGACAAAGCAATCGACTGCTAATTGACATTTTCCCCATATAAATTTGTTGGAACATTCAGGTTATTCTAATGCTTCATACTTGGGAATTCCGTCTAATGCCATGAGTTACCTTAGATTTCTGTCTGACAATGTTGTGTTCGTGCTGTAGTAGATGCAGGTAAGAAGAAAAGTAGCATGATTGCTGAGTGGAAGCTTATCTTAAATTGCATTCTGATACAGAGGAAAATGTATACAGATTATGAAATCATGCTTCAGATTTATTCGTACATCACGTATAATTGTAAAAGGAATAAATTGTGTGAACTATTCTTCGAATAATCGAGACAGAAGTAAAATTATTCAGCGAATTTTTAAATAGTCTCTGGAAGTTCTTATCAAAAATGAGGATACCAAATATTTCTTCGAAGTATCTTTCTAGTCAGCAGTAGGGAGGAAATGTCGAGAAAAAGAACCTAGATTTCTGTGCTCCAAATGATTCAGTCTCAGTCTGTACATATTCGTCAGCAGATAGCTTCACTTTTCTGTCAAAAAATAGAGTGTTTTGTGAATCCAGCTGAGAAGAAGAAACACAGACTGGGTGTTTATCTAGTCGCGCGAAAATCAAAAGATAAATTATGTTGAAAAGTGAAATACTGATCTGGAGATTTCCAGGCAGCACTTAATGAAAGTTGCTCAATGGGCTGAATCCAGCTACAAACAAATAATAGTTTAGACAAAGAATGAGCTATGATAATACAATTACAAAAACCTTGTAAACGCTGACACATGTGGATACTGTTCGCTTTGAAGTGGATCCCAGTAACATGAAGACGTATGATTCGCTAGTTTTTACTTGCTTCGCTCATTTATTTTCCATTTGGGAAATTATAATCTTCCCTAATGTGAAATACGTTGATTTCCTCACCTTATGGTGAAGATGAAAATAATAATAGTAATAATTACGTTAATAATAATATAATACGCTATAATATGTGCTGTTAACCAGTATGTTTGATATTTCTTTTCAATGTAGTGACGCAAAGTGAGTCATATTTACTTTACTGTTTGATTGTTTCAGTAATTTAGAAGTTCTCATTTTACGAAAAGGGATGTTTTAGATGACTTATTTTTCAGTAACTCTTTCCTGAAGTTACTTTTCCACAGTCATCTACTCACAGCTACTTTCAAAAACATTTCTTACCTTACTAATTTGAATTCTCACCGCCACCGTGTACTCTGCATAACTTTGTAGGTAGAGTAGATTTGTATTTTGTTGATTGCTTTTATCACTGAACGGCTTTCATAAATCTATAAGTTAAATGAGTGATACTACGGGTACAAATCTTTCTGTTGATCTGACTGTACAGGTTTTGCAAAGTCTCATATCATTTCGTAGCAGTTATTCTCAGATAAAATCCATGGTCTTTAATGAAGTGACTTTAGTGAAAATGGAAGTGACCATCAACGAAAATATTGTCTCATCGATGATGTTTTTATTTCAGTTTTTCTTCGAATTCGTGGGTATCATTCAAGTCATTTTCAAACACTTTTGGTTTCAGCAACTTCGGTGTATCCGTTGACCAGCTTCCTTCTTCCTGAAATGCTATATCACTTATGCCTAATACTGCATGCACCGGTATGTTTCGCTAATGAGATTTACGGAGCTTAGACATTCTAGGTGTATATGTTCATACACTCTGATGATATTCAAATGTTTTAGGAAATACCATGTTTTATTCAGCGTGCTGGATAACTCTTTTTCATTTTCATTACACTAACTTTGCCTCTAGGTGATTTTTGAAATTTTGATTACCACATGAAATGCTGTTCGATTTGTGGATATACTTCACTGTACTTAATAATGAGATCGCAGCCAACAATCTGTTCTGTTTAATAAGCAAACTTTGGTTGGAATGGATTATCTTTCGAGCATCATTAAGTGGCTTCGTAAGTGTAGTTTTCTCAGGAATTACGCACTGAAACATCATTCGTTTGTTTAATGTCTTTTGATGACACTGTGGTCGCTCAATGTACGGTCAACTATCTATGCATAAGGATGCAGCTAAGAATAAGATCAGGCAGGATAGAGATCGGTTGACTACAAATCGCTCATTTATGATAATCGCTTACCGGTTTTTATTGCCTCTGTAAATATTTCCTTTTGCGATAGGCACAGGTGAGTTCATGGTTTATGGTGAAATCTCTTTTCTCAAAATCAGTCTATGATATAATCATGTTTTCGAAACAATTACTGAATTCGAAAACCATTTAAAATAAGGTAATTTGACAGACGGATGATAAACTGCCTAATACACCGGCGCATCAGATTCATTGAGGTAGGGAAGTATAACTCAATGGTCAAAATTTAATCTTAGATATTCGAGAAATAAATAATTCTTTTGAATATGCCACATTATACCGCCATATTTAGACGGAATTAAAAATAATGCAAATGAATATGTAAAGTGCAATGTTCGCTGAACAAAAACATTTGATGTTTATAATTGAATAAAATATTAATTACCAACTGAATAGAGCACAGATATTTAGACAGTGAACTTACTAGAGCAACTTCGAAATTATAATGAATCTGCGGAAATCCTTACCTAGTAGCTTGTACAAATAGATCAGGATAACTCTACTCACTTCATGTGTAAAAATGACGTAGATCAACCAGAAAAGTACCAGTTTATGAACAATATACCAATGTTAAGGAGCTTTTTGGAGACTGCGGTCAATTCAAAACAATCTGCAAGAAAATTATTCTAGTACCTTTATTTTGAAGCTTGCACCACAATATCTTGCAACCGTTCTCAGTTATATATGATTAAACGAGAACGTAAAATCCTTCATCCGGTCAAACGAAATCCCTACAAAACCAATACTTCAAAAACGTGTACAATATATGGCATATGATCCAGTTCAAGTGAATGACGAGACTGCTCTCTTATGGATATTTTCTGTGGTCACTTTTGTGTAATACTTTGAATCTGGTGAAACAGAAACTGAAGGATGAATAAGCAAAGATTGTTGACTATTTTTCTGTCAAACCGTTTAATACTATGATTAACAAGCTGTGGAATCGACTTGCACATGTTGCGTTAAGATGAGGTTTAAAGCTTCTTAGAGTTGTCGATTATCGCATGACTACTGAGTAAACATTTTTTCACGTAGATGTAATAATAGTAGAATGATAACCACTGTAATGGACAAAAACAACCTGAATACCGCCAGTTTTAAATCCTTCTCAAAGACAAAATTTGAAACTTTTATCCCAATGCTGAAAATCCTAGTTTTGCACAGGAATTTGACAGACAACACAATTTCAATATTCATCTGCTCCAGCAGATCTAAATCAAAGGTTTTGATTCTGAACGATATATATGTAAAATGATATACGTACATGGTAGTACGGCAAGTTGCACCCTATCATCAGACAGATTAGATCGTAAAGTCAGAACTTCATTTTATGCATGGTAGTGTTTAACATAACAATGCCTTGTTAAATATATCACACAGAGTCAGTATTATTTGCTATATGATGTTTCAGAAACAATTTATTCTTTTCAATCACGTTTATGTTCATGATTTTAGACATGGAGTTTCATCCCACTTTTCAACTTTGAAATTTCCTCCTTCTCAAGCATTTTATTGACCTTTTATTAACATTAAAAATTCCTTTCTGTTGTATCCTTCACCTTAGTTTGTTAATCCATACGCATGTTGTTTCGTTCACTATACATATAACAGCACTCATGTGTTTTTCGTCAGGATTATTCAGAGTTACAAGCTTATAGACACCTTAGCATGCCAAATTTGTAACCTATGATTCAGTTTTTTTATTTTTGTAACAATTTTGCTCTTCGGATTGCATGTTGGGTTGAGATTTCTTTGAATTCTTGACATGTTTCGGACAAAAACCCAAAATATCCATCTTTATTCTATTTTAACTAATAAACATTCAGTGCCTCATCGATGGCTGAAGAACTAATTCAACGTAGTTCTCAGCACAGTTGAAAATCAATGAATAATTAACAGATAGCGCATATGAGGCATTAAAATGATTGCTTAGTAAATTTCGCATTTGTTCAGATGACGTTTGTAAGTGCAAATTTTGAAACGTAATGCGCATAGAGACTCATCAAGTGAGTCGAAGAAGATCAGGGATTGTTACAGCTAGAGATAGGAATCTCAGTTATCTTTAAAATCAGAAGTGTCATAGTAGCACAAACAGCCTTTATGGTTTATTTGTGTTCAAAAACAGAACGATAGCGCTTACACCGATGTGCTTATACTTCGATTGCTTGAATGTCGGAGAAATATCAAATTCCGTGAATGAATAATGGCTAAGAATTCATACAAGACTACTCAGTGCAAATGAAGTTTCCCCTGTCGTCTCTTCGACAAAATATACACCTCAAAAAGTGAATAATTGAACATCCAACTGGTTCCCGCTTACTTTCTGTCACTCACGGCCATCGACAAGGATCCCAAAAGACAGCGGAGATCAAAAGATATACTGAGTCCGCATAATAAATGTCCAAAGTACCATCACCACGAATGGTACACTGAAAACCATTGGCTAGTAGAATGGGCAATGTTGAGATACAGTGACTAATTTCTAATTCAGTGGGTTCATAATTTCTACCTTTCGAATACGTGAATCGAATGCAATGTGATGAAATGTCACATGTGACTGCGACCACTGAAAAGTTTGAATATTCGAAGTTAAGAATATCAAGAAAAGTAAATGGATATCAAGAACATGTAGATAATTTTCTGAACGAAACAACTCTTTAACCTTTACTTGACATTAGTGAGAACAGTGATTCAGAAGAATATAATTTTTCTCACAAGTTGTACCAATCACTCAAATATCACTAACTTTTCTGCAAGAAAAGTCTACAAATTTGATGATTTCTGCAATAATAAAATTTATTTACACTTACGGTTCACTTTTTATTCAGTCTCACCATCACAATACCAAGTTTTCCCTGCACAACGAGGTAGTGATATCTACTGCAATTTTATTTCCTTTAAGGATTCTACATGAGAGAATATCCTCAGAAATTTGATTGTTTTCATCATTGATATGCCTGTCGATTCAGTGGAATCATGTGAGTTTTTCTGGCAGCATTCAGCCAAGTAAAATATCGGCTTTGACAACTTACTGCTTGGTGATTTAAAGTGAATATACATTTCAATGTTAAACTGATCCACCTTGATATATTTTTGCTAATATCATCTATTAACATAAATGAAAAGAGAACTTCAAGTAGAATTTCCTAAATAGAAAACCTACTATGCCTTCCATCAAATAAATAAATTCAGAACAGGTATCTCCTGAACAAGAATTATTTACGAAATGATGAGTAGTTTCCTCAGTTTCAGTAAAATCCACTGAAGCTAACTGAGTTGAATTCGTTATGTTATATGAAGAATACAAACATTTGAGACTAAATTAATGGCAGTGCTTCAACCATTAATATCCGCACATGGTTAATCACATCGGACGACATTACATAGTGGGAGATTTAACATAATGGTACGGTAGTGAAATAGTGGAATATGGAAACTAAACACCTCTTAGATGAACATACACATCAAATTCTAAACATTTAATAAGGAATTACTTCAGAGAAACCTAGAGAAATATTTGAAAAGGCATGTGGAATCAATCAGGGAGAATTAAATGCCAGATCGAATCGTCGTTCAGACAGCGGCAGCATTTTAACTAAAAATAACTTACAAGCGAACATTATGGTTTCCACATAGGTCAACTGGCTTAACTCTAATATGCATAACTTTAAATATATATTCCGATGGTGAGTTCATGTGCGGAAATAACTGAAACGTGATCATATTAATACAAGGTCCATTAACTTTGGAAGATAATCTATTCACTTAATTATAACAAACTTATTTTAAGAATTTTGTCTAATGTCATTCTCACAGTTTCTAGGTGTAAGTGGTATTTTAACCTTTCTCTGTCGTTTCCATACTCTGTAGAATAGAATAGGTAGTTGGATGGAACTCTAGTGGCCTAATAGTCTGCGAGCTCATCTTGTAAACAGAAGGTGCTGGAACAGTACACCGGTGGGTGTGTACAGATGGAGATTCTCCTACTAGGCCGAGAGAGATGTCCAGCAATCCCAGGTTTTTCAACGCTTCTTTAACCAACGTGAGTTCATGATGAAATACTGTTGTTATTATTGTTCCCTTGGGTTCCTCGTGGAACATAGGGCTTCGACTGCACGTCTCCATTTGCTTCTGTCTTCTGTTGTACTTTTCACCTGCATCCATGTTAGTCCATACTGTTTCAACTCCTCTTTACACGATCTCCTCCATGTCACCCTAGTACGTCTTATTCTCCGATTCCCTTTCGGGTTCTGCTCGAGCAATGGCCTGACGCGCGATGTCATCCAGCGGCCTCCTCAGCGAGTGTCTAATCCATCATGAAATATTGTTGCTAACATGCAAGTTTTTTCCACAACATAGTTGCCATCGGTGAGTTGGTGAATGTCTCTGAAAATATTTTAGACAAACTCTTCGACAGTTAGTGTAACTTACGGAATCCAACCAAGGCCTGCTGCGTGACATAATTATCACAGCTGTTAAAGTGTCATATATCCGTTACCGAAATGAACTAGTCCCCGTAGTCAGGTTAGTCAGCAATTCAGCATCTGACACTTCCCCACGCAGAGTAATTTTGATCTATAAGACAAAGATGAATTTTGACTCTTATGAAATATGAACACAGTGAAAATCAGGTATTCTAATTTAAAAAGAAGAAGACAAGAAGTTCAGCGAAAATATCTTTTCGGCGATTTCATTCTCAAAAGCTGTACAGTTGAATTTATATAGATTATTTTACATGGATACAATTATTATTTGTTTGATTCCACATAGTAACGAAGGTGATAATAATTTTTAACTTGATATGAAAGTGTGAAGGCACGAATATAGATTACACGGGGCTTAGAAACAAGATTTCATAGGATTAGAAAATAGTTACAACGTATGCGAAAACTAATATTTGATAACTGGAGAAATAATTTTAATTTAATTTTTGTTGCTATCCTCTTATCAACATCCAATTCATTTGAACTTACTAATTGTATTTTCGTTTGGCGAATAATTTTAAGTCAAATAGAAGGTGATAATTGTTTTCAACTTGATATGAATCACAATAGGCTTAGAAACGCAGGGATAAACGAATTACAGGTGTGAACAAAATGAGCATGGAAACAAAGTGAAATCAAAATTTTTCTACTTTGTAATTGATATTCATACCTCCTAACTAAAATTTCAAGTGTTCTCTTCTTTCTAATGTCTATATGGGTATTCTAATTTAGTCCTTTCAAGCAGGATCTATGGATGTTGTTATAAAATCCTCTCCACAGTAGCCTAACCAAATTAACCACTTTTCGAGAAACTGAACACCACTTTAAGCATTTCGATAGTGATTTACCATACAGTAACACTTGAGACACTTCAATCATGATGAATGTTAGATGAACGTGATACGTTGATGGAAATTAGCATATTATACACGTAATAGATATTGATCTGACTTTCTTTATTCCCAAAACTGACCACATCACTATAGCAAGGGTTTTCTCTTTTAAACTCTAAAGATAAAGGGTCTCACCTAACAGCTTCAAACACAGAACTTCAGGAAATCGTAAACTCAGAAAATCTTTGCATCTGGCTAATATAATTTACAGCACTTCGGATGGATTTGTTCTGTGTCTGTACCTCAAGGTAGTGAGCTATCGCACTCAGTGTACATCCCCAATCAGATTCACTGTTGTTAGGCCAAGCTTCTTCATGAATCACCACGTCTTTTCCATATCCGCCAGGAAATCAAACGTAAAAATTCAGCTCACATCTATTGGAAAGCATATATATGTGGACCTAGCTGAGGTGTCTATGGAATACAACAGTCGGGTAATCTTCATCACAAACATCACAGGCACCATCCATTTATTATCAGTACAGAAGAAAAATGAAGACATCGTTTGGTAGTTTATCTTAAACGAGAGGAATTATGGCATCTTTCTGATTATCATGTTAACTTTTGAGTGTGATTTCTACTCAGAAATGATGAAAGAGTACCTCATTGTCATCTCCTGTTTGTTATTTATTGAATGAAATAAACTTAAATGTGCTTCTTCGGGTGCATTAAAACAGTCTGCTAATTATTCACCCAATATGCACGGTTAGTTTGTCTATCGAATAAATCCCAAAGTGAAAGGGTACTACTTACTCGACTATGTGTAAAACATAAATTACAGATCATAAATATGTCAGCTGATGTGACATGAAACCAATGTAGAATTACTTACTGCCACTGTGTCTAAAAGTGTTTCACATATTTGTCGATGTTTCCTATATTGTCCATAGATCTATTCGGTACTTCAATATTCTACGGTGAGTTACAATGCGAATTTCATTCTTTCATTTCCTCACCGAAAATGAGACAGTAGTCTCCGAATATTTACTGTGAAATAATTGCTACGAAAGTCCAATAAATTTACACTCGTGTGAGATGAACAAAATAAAGGTTCATAAATTTAAAATAAGTAAGCCTTATATTCCAGTGATTTTATCTGTAGATGTAAGAATTAATATCTGATCATACAGTGTCATCTACTCAAATGAGTGTTACACAATCACATTTTGTAAATGTCACCGAAAATATAGTTTTTTTTGATGTATAAAATATTGTCATGTGACCAGTAACTACGAATTTTCTTTCGTTTCTTCTACCAGCACGTAAGTACATCCATGAATATATTAACAGAAGATGATAATATGACATAATATGATATTCTTGGTCAGAAATCAAACTACATTGAAAAAGAATCCTATAGATGGCCGCAGAGATGAGCATTAAAAGTCAGCAGAAGTAAAGTAGTGGAAAATTGCTATTGTATCCAAGTCATAATTGGCATAGTATACAGTGATTGAAAGTGGTTTACTCACACACAGTGGTCGATAAACACTTTAATTATCTCTCTGTAATGAAAACTAATAAGGTCTGCAGACAGAAGAATTTCGCATTCCCCTACCTGCCAACGTCAAGTTGACTTTTGCTAGATTGATATTCGTTATGAACCCTGTCACTTTCTCCATGCCATATAAGGAATTTTGTTAAATACTGTTTACAATAACATTTTGTAATATACCCTCTATAAATTTACTAATTTCAACTGAACGATTCATCACAAAATAACATCAAATAGACAGCCACTGAAAGTAGAAATTCAGTCATCTTCGATTACAAAGCATACTGTCTACTGGCAACATTTATTTCATCAATGCAAGCTGAATGTTTGCTTATCAGATACATTTGAACCTTTTATTGCTGTAAATTACAGCAAATGGCATCCAACTTTCCAATGTATCCAGGCTATTTATATCACGTATTTCAATTTTGGTGATCCTTCTACATTCAATAATCTTGTTGCTGGAAATATATTTTCAACTGACAAAGAGGATGATTATACGTAGCTCATATAACCATGGGACAACATCTTCCAGATGAAATGAGAAACTTGTAGAAATACCCGACAGGAGTTCTATTTCACCGTTGAATATACACAAAAGACATTTTGCGTATCCAAAAGCTCTCAAAATATTAACCAAATAGACTTTGGAATTGTTAGAAATTAGAAACATCTACATGTAGGGTTTTGAAAAAACCGCACAGCATTTTGCTCACGTATGGCTGTAGTCCAGCTTATGCAGTTATAAGTGCACTGTGGACACATATTACTGCTCTTTGTCAACTTGTGGGAACTAAATCATCAGTTTCATCACTAAGCCTTTGTTTACTTCTTAACTTGTGATCATGGATTTTGACAGAATATTAAAAAAATAATTGCAATTACTAAAGAAGATATCTGTCCAGTGATAAAAAGGCATACAGAGTGTGATTTGCCGTTTATAAAGTAAATGATTTGAACGGTACGATTCATCACAAAATAACATCAATTTGACAGCCACTGAAAGTAGCAAACAACCAAATAACCGCTTCCTCCTATGCACACAATATTCATCACCAATCAACTCACCAGGTTTCGAATCCATCACCTTCATTTAGAGAGGCAAACGTATGCCATGCCATATGAAGTAATCCTTTTACGCTGATAGGCACATTTTATTTCACAAGTCACTCGGAAGTCATTTTTCTGAGTACATTTCATCGCGCTAATGGTGTCTTTGCTCAATATTTAAGTCGTCCTTCGTTCTCCTAGAGTAGGATTATCCTTCAATTTTGTCATTTTCAATATTTCGGATTCATATAGAACCCTTAAGTATGTTCATATTTCCCAATCTATTGTAGAACACAAAGCATTATACATTTCACATAAATAACGAATAACTTCAAAAAGATGAAATGCGTATTAAGAATTATTCTTATTATATCTAGTCACATTTATATGTGAACCGATTATGCACGACGCATAGAAATGTTAGTAACAATATTCATCTGTAAAAATACTTATGGTGGAATTTGATGCAGTTTCGATAACTTTGCAGTTTCGGACGAATGTTTGTCTCCTGGTTCAGCTTGCATTTGGTGAAGCTGACATTGTGTTTCGAACATAGTGTATTTCATCCCATGTTAACGTAAACCAAAAGTAATAATTACACTATCGATGAATACTGTCGCCATCCTTCTTGGCAAGTGAAACTGTTTTTTGCCTTCTGCATGATATGAATTCAACTGCAGTTTCTACCATGTAATCAAGGTTTAAATATATTTCTCTTTTTAAATTTATTTACCTTTCAGTATGCTTTAATTAGATTAAACCACATTATCTCAGAATATGTAAAATCTCTGAATGACTTAAAGTTGACTTTCCATTCTTTGTAGAAATGATTCTTTTCACAAAAATGAATGGCACCAACTCGATAATATGTACTTGTTACTAGTGCGCACTTGTCCTTATTTGCTTGCCGTCATCTACAATAATTAACTGACAACAAAGTTGTCTGCTGGAATTGTAATTTTTTAATCAAAGCAACTGAACTAAATAACGAATAGAAAGAGAAAAGCGAATTTACTTCTGGTCAGGATGTATCCATTAAAATGCGCTGTCTCTCTTCAGTCTCGCCTCATATATGTATAGACATGAATAGAAATAACTCGATCTTTTCATGAGTTCTTTCTGACCCTCTTTCAGCCTCTTCACTTATTTGTTATTGTATCTGAATATTCTGAAAGCTTGTTCTCACATTTTGTTGTGAACTGATGATTTTCACTCAACTCCCAACATCTTCGGAAATTATGAATTTCTCAGATAAATTAGGTATGAAATACAATTGAATACTATATCCGTAAAAATTAACTTTATCTATCCGTGAATATCAATAATGATATCAGTATTTTTCATAAGACGGAACGGTGATCGGAGAATATAGTGAAATTCCGTCGTTTTGCTATTCCGATACTGAGAATACAAAACATATTGAACATTGCTTTCTCAAAAAGTATCGAATCTCTTTCTACCAGTTTCATTGGTGTACTGTATTAATAAAGCAAAAGAATGTAAGTCAGTGTTCATTCTGCTGACTGGGATTAGCTTGAATTTAAAATGGTATAAAGTAATGTGTCCAGCGATGGTACCTCCAGATAATGTATTGAAATACTTCAAATAACAATGTGCATTTGAGTGAACTTCATAGGAATTCAGTGGTTTATTTACCTGCAGTTTAAAATGACTATGCGTGTATTGAAGTCGACTTGCAGAATGTATAATACTTTTTGTTTGTATGCTTTGCGTGACATTTTTCGACCTGATCAGATTTCCAGTAGGTCATTCATACAGTCACGCAGTGTGCATATTCAATGCCTTTATTTTATAGACTACTCACATCAGTTTCTGACTTTCAATTAGTATTGGTTAACTGATCAGGAAAACATCATTAAAGTTTGGCTGCTACTGACGTCAAAAAATGCCAATCAACCACCAGTAACTTTTGTTACTTCCTCAAGTTCTTAACCACCTGATTATCTCGTTCCAAACTTTTTACAAATATCTGGGTCTCTAATTGAATTACACTGAGGTTTTTCTAAATGCGCACCTGAGGCTATTACGTTTCTGTCAAAACTAAAATGAATCGTTGATTGTAACCACACTTTTCATGTTTCTCCCTATTCATGATACAGTAAAGCCAATACTTGAGACGAGTGAGTAAATTATTACATCGTTTTTTACACGCTTCAGTGTTTTAACTACACATTTATGTTATCTAGAGGAGCTCAACATTGCGATGTATTTCAATGTATTCAAACGGCAACTACGAATGATTTTTTTTGCAATAGAATAGAAATGATAACAAAAACGTCAAAGTCAGACGATATCATGAGACTTACACAAGACATCTTCTGTCAGACTGCTCTTTGTAGCCATATGAAATTCAGCACTGAAACATAATTCAGTGCGTCGGTGGCACAGTGGTTAGGACTCTCGCCGACCATGCACATGGTCCGGGGTTCGAGCCCACGCCGGCGCACACCTGATATCTATGGTCGGCCTGCAAAATTTGGGCTACCGATATCCATGCTGAAAATTCCATACTTATACCAAAAATACAGTGTGGAATCAAGCTGTAAATCTAAAAAAAAATCTATAACAGTTTGCGTTATGCTATTCAAAACATTTAGAAGTGGAGTATTCCACTAAATATTTCAGCCAGTTAGAAGGAAACTGTCCCTAAACTCGCTGTCGCAGAAAATGCTTTAAGTCCTATTTCAAATACTGAATCGATGAGTCTCAGAGATGATGAAGCACATGTTACTAGATCAACCTCTGCTTTCTGTTTCCATACACAATCAAAAGTTGTATTTCGAATATGAAATATGAGCACATTTACCAATCTATCACTAGATAAAAATGTTTCATTTATTTTATGAAAAGCCTTGTGGAGAGACTCATATTACTATTTTTGTTTTATTCCCTATGCCATGGTGGCGCATGGGATTTTAGTGGCACATCTTCGTCGCACTCGATTCCACGCATTCATATTTAATTGGCTCTATAAGAATCGACGATTATTCATTCCTTCTTCACATGTTGCCTCCATGTTACTTTCGGGGCCTCAGCTCGTCCGCTCCCATTCGTGTCTCACTCGAAACTCACTCAAACAGTGTATAAACAATGTGACGACCACCGTGTGCTAAAAATTACCTCGAAGAATAACAAAGCGCCCAAACAATCACGATTTCAGTCGAGTTAGAAAACACAGATAATTCCGTTCATTTCGCGGTAGAAGTGACTGATATTCTTAAAAAAACTATATCCTACAATCTCTACGGAGTGTGAGGTGTGGTTTTTTCACATAGATTAAATAACTTATGCAGCTGAATAACTTTTGTAACACAACCATGCGACAGACATTTTTCTACATATTTTCGTCTTTGTAGATTTCCCATCCATCTCAGCAAGCGACACTACACTGAGTATCATCATTGAAACGATCAATTATGTGGGTAGCTGACACCTAAACAAAATAATTACATTCTCATAAATTAATTTCACCCAATACCGGCACCACATATGGTCACTCGAAATCCCTGTGTGTTTTCTGGCCTCACACATTTAGAAACAGAAGTCAGAAGTTTCTGTCTGACTATATCAAAACTTCAAAATTATACCTCTGGTATTTTTATTCTTCGTAGTTTGACTGTAGACTATACTTCATCTCGCTTCCAGTGAATGTTATATTTTAAGTTGTCAAAACATGCAGAAGGTTACAAACAACCAATTCTTGGACTGTTATCAATAATAACATTACTTTTTCCATTTTACCTTGGAGTCTTGAATAAGTTCCCGGAACATCAAGACCACATATATGTTAAATATTTGACCACTTAACTGGGTTGAGTGTACCCGGTTGGCTGGTTAGTATGACGTATCGTGATATATCAACCAGAGGATATTTAGTAAAAATTAGAGTTACGAGCTCGCCTTGTAACCAGAAGGTGGGTGCGTACTGATGAAGAGTCCCAAACTAGGACGAAACAGCTGTCCAGTACTCCCAGGTTTTCCAATGGTTCTCTAACTAATGTCACCTCATGATAAAATCCTCAGACCAATCAAATCCCTACAAACCAACACTTGAATTTTTTTTCACTCAACAGGTCATTTAAGAACTAAGACAATTGGATGATTGTAGGTTATTCAATAAAGAATTTTCTCTTTCATTCTGATTCCAAATTCGTCCCTCATCGTAGGTGTAATTAAACTTCCCGACGGGAAACGTAAGTTCCATCCAGAAATATGTCTTTTCTTCTTGATGCGTTCATCCCAACACGTACATAATACTTATTAATATGTATACAAAAACCGTCACTTCATGGTAGTACGTAATTCCATGTTAATTTGCTAATCATACCATGAGAAAAGACGATTTCTCATCAAACATTTGACGGATCAAAGAGAATGATCAGAAGTAAGAATGAGCAGAAGTAAGCTCAAGTGGATTAAAATGGAAGAACTCGACTTCAGAGTCAACAATCTAAAATCAGAATATTATAAGTGAAAGGAAATTAGCAAGCAATACAACTGAAAAGTCTGATGATGTTAAAATACACATGGTGCATAGAGTTTATAAAAAGTGGAAAACATGACACCAGCTTGGTGAAACCAGCGAAATTCTCTCTAAAATCTGAAGAAGAATATCAGTGTGCTCTGAAACAAAACTTATAATTCTACTAGACGCAGTAGATATGGAAACGCCAGACCATGTAGGTGAAGCCAACAAACTCACGTTAACAACTAAAAACACAGAAATAAGTCTAGTTGATTTGACATGGATAATAATCCATGAGAGAAAACTCTGAATCTTACGTCTTATCCACAATGCATGAGAACGAGCAATGCTGTACTGCTTATATGAATTTGAAGAAAGCAAGTATAAATATATTTTCAGGATATAGTCAGTTTTATTTTGCTGCAAACAACCTAAAGAGGAAATAAGCCACCATAAATGGAAGTAGCTGGCATAATTCAGAAATTATTTCAATCCAATAGGTAAAACAGCAGAATAAGAGACATGAATACGAAATAGTTGACGACCTAACAACCAGGTTTAATTAATACATGACATGATGAGAACGCCGAGAGGAAAGAGTAAGAGTGGCATGATATGGCAATGTAAAACAAACTTATTACGTAAAACAATTAAGTAAATTGGGAGACTAGTAATGAGTTCAGCTCAGACTACAACGAAAGTCAAGAAGCAGATGTGCCGAAACACAAAACAGAGAAACAGTAAGAGGTATCTGGCTACCAGAGTAGCGGGAGATTAATCACATTGTTTTTCTGAATACAGTGATTCGACTGAAATAGTTTGATCAAACTGACTTTTGCAAATATCGATTAGCGAATTATTAAATCTTCAGATTATTCCTTATATGAACAAGAACTGGTTATTTCGCTATCAAACGAATCGAAATGCTCGTCTTAAACTCATTCCCTGAAGTGAAGCCATATGTATATATACATATGTATGTTTGAACACAAATTGATTGACGGTCACTGTGGTATATCTCTAGTGTCACACTATTGTGAAAAGTGACAAATGGGAAAACCAGAACTTATATGAGTGAATTGTTGTAAGCCTTTATTGAGTGCTCTGAACATCTTTACCAAGTAGTGTTGTACATGTTCGACACTCGTCAAATTTTTTTTATAGGATTTCACTCTAAACATTTATCGTTTCCTCATTTCCAGAAATAACATGCCACGATGACTAAAGAATCTAATGCGGTAGGCTGATCATAAATTTAATAATTGTAGTTTCTTTGTTCAGAAAAGAGGTTATAAAATATATAATCTTACAATTAGATGTCACGCAGCTATCACAATATTTGAGCATTTCACTTGAGATATGAATAAATTCGTGTTCTCAACACTTGACGAACAGTAACTCAGAGATAATAGTGATAATGCAAGAAATGTATCAGACTGACCATCTGAGACGTGGTATCAGACAAACCTAAAATTCAACAAAATAAAGTCTATTTGAAATTTACAGACAGAAGTAGAATCAAAGGAAATTTTGTCGTCACGTTTGCTCTCAGAAATACTTTCAATTCCGATGAAATACGAGGCTGTATTGTGTGCTGATATAATCACTGATTGACCTCTTCATCTGTGAAGGCATTTCTAAGTTCCGAGATTCATCCCAGTCTCAGTTATACTAGATTTAATATCTGATATGAATATGCCACATTGAACTATGAATGTATCACGGATACAGGAGTTGACCAAAACGTTTCTGTATGTTTACTTACGACTCATTTCCTCGTCTATTTTGCTTCATACATGCACGTGGAAGGAATGAATTGGGCAGTTGTGATATGTTTGCTAACCACATATGAATTAGAATGAAAGGGAAAGCTAAAATTATTAAGTGGCGATTAAGCGAAATAACGAAGAAAGTAACACTTCATGGAATAACCACATAAGCTGTCGTACTATGTTGCTAACAGCCAAAAAATCAAGCTTAAAGTGAGTTGTATTCCGTATGCGCAACAGTGAGATATTCATTTGTGTATTTCTGTTGTAGCTACAGCGTGCACTAAATCCTACACTGAAGCTTTCTAAATGTTCTGTTGTGATTTTAGATTTCTGAAGACAACCACATTTGTCAACTATTTTGCCAGCTGAACTGATAATTAATTCAAACTCATACACTTGGTTTAATTCAGACATTAAATTTGTACTCTTTTTCTAACTAATAGTTGTTCATCTAACTTTCTGCTATGTAATGACTTTCATTGTCATTGCATGTTTAAATTACCCAGTGAATAATTAAATGTTTTTTGAGTTTACTCTCATATGATCCTGTTTAACATAATATAATCTCAACCGTTAATTTATTTGTCTTCATGATATCATTGGCCATGTGAAATACGAGTCAGTGATCCTTACTCACAAAAGTGGATTTCGCTTCATTGATTTGGACATCTCAGTTCAAATGGTTTTGCATTCTACCTGCTGTCTTTGTCAAGCTCATATCGTCTAAGCTTCAACCATGCAACACCATTCATATTTAGCTGGAGAAGAGCGCTTCATGGAGTTATATCATCAGCTTCAACTGAATGACATACGCTGAACTGACGAGTGACAATTGTTTGAACGAAAGATATTAAACGCATTAAAGAAACATAAATTTCCCTTTGGTGGAAAGGGATGAAATAAACATTTTCAGATTTGATTATCTCCACAATAGCGATTGTCATTGTTAGTTGTTTTCTATGAAAACACTGATGAAAATTAGAATTTTTGTTTCTCACCATTTAGGATTCATTATTTGAATGTGTTTCCAACTGAGTGGTTGAAGAGATTTCCACTGGGACTCCAAAACACTGTTCACGTTCGCAAAGCGTCAAGTTTTATTCGAATATTTCTGATGTGTTATCCGGCTAAACCAAGTAAGCTGTAGATATACTTCATACATAGAAAATTATTCTTGAATAATAGGCCTTCTTAACATTTCAGCTCTGAACCCAGATGTTTAGACTAATTCTCGTCTACCACTTGTGTTTTTGATTCAGTGCACATTCATCTTAATTTTACACATTCAAAGTCAACCGTCTGCTTAGGGTTGTCAATCATGCTGATACATGATACATAAGTTACATGAAGGTTTGCAGCCACACCCGAGGGATAAGATGGCTTGGCAAGTAATATTAGTTTCGTACTGAAGGGATGTGATCAGCAATAATTGCAAGTTGGTGAGGAAAGTAGGTGTTTTAACTTGTGGAAACTTATCTATTATTATTCCCCTTGGTTATGAGTGGAAAATAGTGCCTCGACAGAACGCCTCCATTCCTCACTGTTCTGTTCAGTCTACTTTAATAGACCGCATGAGTCCACATAATATTTCATATCATTCTCAAAGATCTACCCAATGTCACCGTCAGAGCCACACCAAAATTGTCGATAGATGGCATGACACGTAGTGTTATTCGATGGTCTCTTCAGCGTGTATTCAATCCAATCCACTTATTCGTCATATTTTTTGAGCAGTAGGTTCTTGAATGACTATTACCCAGAGGTTCTTGCTACTTATACTTTTTGGTTGACCATCTGATCTTCAGTATGGAGCCAGAGAAGGCAGCTGCTGATAAACTTTAGGCAGCCTGTTAGGAATGCATTTCGTTAAGCGCATAGTTTTGTCTGTCATTGTTTTCGATGGAAGAAACAGCAAACGTGGTTAGACAGATGGAAGAGATAATTGGTGAATCAAAATGGTTTGAAACTATGCCGAATTCATATAAAATTACCCAAGGTATATAGTAAGATAAATCTATATGGAGAAGGGTATCCGATAAGATTTTAGAAACACGCCCACGTATTTGCTGTCAAGATTTCTCTCAAAGCCTTCTGACCAACAAGAGACATTTCAAAGGCTAGAATTGTAGATTCATTCGAATTAGTGGAACAAGTAATAAACACTAAAGCAGACGAACAGAAAATACTAGTCAGCTTTTATGTAAACAGTTCGTGAATTTCTCCCAAAGAAATTTGGACAATCATTCAAGCCACACATTGAGTGTAGCGTAAAATCCGAAACACTGGATTTGTCTAAGATAGGGTACTAAATTAAACATTTAATATGACATAATATACTAGCCTCTGTGTTGATGTGTATGCGGTTGAATACCGTCAAATAGCACAGTTGATGTGCGTCAGTAGGTAAAATCACCAGAGCTGTGTGAAAGGCGAAAGACGTGTTATTTGAACAACACGAGAATGTCAGACACAGAATAAGGACAGACAGATAAACAATGATCAACATCAACGGGTACTTGAGTAAAGCATATATAGCGAATAATTTTCGACTATAAGAATTTAATCCCTATACATCAATAGCGGTTCATGCATTTCATACTACTGACTAATGGTAAATAGCATAAAAATGAACACAAATGAAAGAATAGCGAAGAACAGTTAATAAAGGAATTAACACAGTTTCCATACCGAAATAACATTAAGATGACCAAAGCTGCACTGAAAACGTGAATAAACGAAGATAATGTCCTAAAAAGACAGGACACAATTATCAGTAGAAGGGATGATAGGAGTGAATTGTGGATAACAATAACATAGTTTACATTTGAAGGAGAAGTATACGAACAAAGTGAAGGAGCTGCCATGGGATCGCTCATCTCACCAATAATAGTTGATATATTTATGGGAAGAGAATGCACTCAAACCATTCATATCATCAATAAAATGTTGATGGAGATATGAAGATGACACCTAAGTTACAGTAAAAAATGATTTTGAGAAATTCTTCTCACACAAAAGCAGTCATGCAGATTCAGAAAACTCCCTATGGAAATACAGAGTGAAAATGGGGAACTGCCTATGTTAGACTCCAAAAAATGAGTGCAACAAATGCAGCATAAAAATGACGCTGTATAGGAAAACTACACATTCTGGGAGACTCTTTGATTATCATCACTCAACTCATCCACTCAGAGTAAAACGAGGATTAATACAAGGTCTTGTAGAGAGAATACACAGACCCAC
>OX235264.1:42612742-42688646 GCA_944472135.2 Trichobilharzia regenti | reverse complement strand
ATTCTACAAATACAAACATTTCCCTGTTTCATTTTCTTCTGATGCTCATGGAATATATTTGAGACGGTCAATAATACTCATGCGGATTATTGAACACATGGCGGTGTTATTACTCACTGATGTGAGAAACTACTCACTTAAAACAGTAGTGCTTTTCACCCAGATTCAATGATTCTCAACACTAAATGGTCACTGCGCTCACTTCGAGTCGTACTCATTACAACGATGGACACAATGAAACCTATTTCGGAGTCTTGAATCAATCCAAACCACTCAGAGTTTGGTTTAATGATACTCGGCCGTAAGAAGGTGTTTTGAGAGGAAGGTATGCTATTTAATTCTTATGATCAGGTGGTCTTTTTAGTTAAAAAAGACTGCCAAGCAGTTATTGATGATATAGCAGGAGGCGGTATCATGTTGGCTTGGAACTTACTGCCTTGGTGCTGACTGAATTCGATCCAACAATTTCGCAAGGCGATCACCTGATTTAGAAGATTGACTAACGCAGGACACTTTGAATTGCATTCAATCACTTAACATAGAAAATAAGCATACCTGTTGTCGCGGGGATTTACATGATTGCATGAACTGTGATCAAAATTTGACCACAGACCTTCAAAATTAGTCTATTTTCTTAAAATATGTGTGCATATGCAGTAAACAATTGTGTGTGTCGGGGTGAACAGTCATAAAATATTTGTTATTCTATCCATAAGGAGACGTAGATGATCGGGAATTTGACCAAGTGTAACTAGCTGTTGATAGATATCCAATTTTATTTATTGGTCAGGATTTGCCATGCATCAGCTAACACCATACCTTCACGTCTGTTCAAACGGTTGGGACTCACGCATATATGTAGGATTTCTGCAGTCAGTCTTTCTTGATATGAACCAAAACCTTTCTGTAAAACCTTAGTCTTATCAAAGTCGATTTTGTGTCACGTTTCTGTTGAATGTAGTGCAATCGCTGAGTTGTTTTCTAGCTTCTTCAAGTCTGCAGAGGTCTTTGAAACCACCTTTGGACATTGTTTATGCTCTTTCACTCTTATATTTACCTGTCTGGAAGTTTCTCCTAAATATACGGCGTTACAATCCCCACAATTGATCTGGTATACACAATTCTGCTGGTTTTCATGTTCTATTTTATCCTAAACCTTCACCAGTAATGATCGTAAGGTGTTAGTTGCACGAAAATGCACTCTTATGTTATGATCGTTAAGGATTCGCTTTATTTCATCGGATATTTCTTTGCGGTTAGGAACCACCGCTGTACTAACCCAATTCTCAGCAGCAGGTTCCGATTCATCCTTATCTTCACATTTTAAATATCTTTTTATGAAGTCTTTAGGATAATTATTTGATTCAAGAGTGGATTGAAACAATTTAGTTCCTTGCTAATATCTTCCTCCTCAGTAACTAGACGTTTGGCTCTGTTGATCAGATTCTTGGCTACAGTTTGGTGGTAAATAGGTGAGCTGAATGGTAATCTAGGTATCTATCCGAATTTGTCGGCTTTCTAAATATGTTTATTTTAAACTTGCCATCTAATATTTTTTACTAAACAGTCCAGGAACGCCAGCTCATTCTCATCGGATGCAACCTCTTTGAAAAACTTGATAGTTTCTGACATATTGTTCATTAAGTGAAAAAGTTCATTTAACAAACTACGTTTGATTATGACGAAGATATCATCCACATATCTTAACCACATCTTTGGGGACTAGGGCATCTCATAAATGCATTTGTTTCTAATGAGAACATAAACACATTGGCGACTAGCGGAGATACAGGTGATCCCATAGCAATGCCTCCTGTTTGACGATAAAGAACCCCTCTAAATGTAAGTAACGTGGATTGAAGACAATGCTGATACATAATCGCCAGGATTTAAGGGACAACGACCACTAAGTTCTTTGTCTGAACAAAATAAATTATATATAATACTCAAAGAATCATTAACAGGAACATTCGTGAATAATGAATAAACATCGAAACTTGCCATTACCTCATCTTCTTCAATATGATTCAAATTTATTTTTCTCTTAAATTCATACGAATTCTTCACTCCATACTCCACTTTCATTTCATATGAGCTAAGTATTCGATAAATGTATTTAGAGAGTTTGTATGTAGGGGAATTAGCAAAATCCACTACTGGACGTAATGAAACTTCTGATTTGTGTATTTTTGATAACCAATAAAATTTACAGGGGCTGAAACATTTTGGAGCCAGACTAAACCAAATGGATTACCCAGCTTCTCTTTCACTGATGATAATATTTTGATTGTTTCAGCCTTCAGTTTATTTAATATCGCCCTTGATTTATTCACGTTGAATTTTTCATAAGGCTCGTCATTAAGATGATCAATCGCCTTCTTTTCGTAATCTGCACATTACTTGTGGACATTGGTGATCCCATTGCTACGCCTTCAGTTTGTCTGAATATTTTGTTTTGGAATTTAAAGATAGTAGATGTGAGGCATAACTGAATCGCTAAAACAATTTCTTTAGTGGGTCGCCTCTTCCTATAAGTGAGTTCAGGATCTGCAGTTTATTCGTTTTTAACTGCTTCTAAGGCCATGTTGATTGGTATGTTAGTATCAAGACTAGTTATATCAAAACTAACCATTATTTCATCATTCTCTAGTTGAATGTCATTTAGTTTATTTTTCATCTCATATGAATTAGCTAGTCTAGAGTTTGAACGATTTCTAATGGCACATATTATTAGAGCTAAGTATTTTGATAATTCATAAGTAGGGGTACTCCTAACTTCTTCTGCATTATCACACCAATCAATGAGCATAAATGTGCATGAACTGTTGTAATTGGTGAGTGAGGACACTGTAACAAACGTATACTGCATAACGTGATTTACGAATGATGATATTTGAATGATATGCTTGGTCGCTTAATTAACTTATGTAAGTAGTATAGTGTGTGTGCGTATGCGAGACAGTCAGACCGGTATATATTGTAGCGAAAAAGGTGAAATGTGAGATTTTGTGACAGCATTCTTCTAAAAATGACGAATTTCATGTTGTAATTGTAATTTCTCGTAATTTCCTATCATTTTTGCAAAATGGACATTTGTGGCATGGTAGTTGGTTTTATTACAGGTAATGACTGCTTACTGGGCCACAGCGTTCTTTCGAAGATTTTTCAGCATTTTTTGCAAGCCGCCATGGAATTATGTTCATGGTGGCTCAAAAATAACAAAATAGATTATTCGGTGATTTTCTACTTGCCTAAAGTGAGATAGATAATCTCATTTTGTGCAGACCAATCACTATGTATTGACGACTCTCTGTAAACAAGGCGTCAACTAGACGCACTATTCTGAAGTCATAAAAAATCGGTCATCCGGTAACTTCTGTCGCGAAGAGAGTTCTCTCAATTCAATTCATTAAATTAAACCATTTTGACTCACCCAGTGACGGCTTCATCCTGCGTATTAATTCCGCTGTAGATTTTTTTTAAACTTTATTCATTATTGTATCTACAGGCTTAGATTTCAGCTATAACTACCATTATTCACATAACCACTGGGAACTATGGATTATTAGAGGTTATTTCATCCTGCTTCAAGGCCTTTCAGCAGTACACCCTTTAAATCCACGAAAAATCGTAGGCGGTTTTAAGCTTGTGACTTCGTTCAAGAATTATGACAGAAAGCCAGGCTCGTTGTATTTGATCATGTACTGAAAATTCTGCCTAATGTCACGAGTGATATTCTTGATTGTAGTGGACTGGAGTATGTGGAAATTGTGAATGAGACCAAGAAGACAGGCATATATTGGACCAATGAGAATACTCGAGATGATTTGAGCCTCAGTCACATCATCCATCGTTGATCATCATCAACTTTGAGTTTGACTTCTCTGAGAATCATTTCGATTGATTGACTGATTTCGGCCAACTTAATAAACACAGAGTTCAAAGTTGATGATGATCAACGATGGATGATGTGACTGAGGCTCAAATCATCTAGCGTATTCTCATTGATCCAATTTATCATTTTGACCATTTTATCATATCATCAAACGAAGTAGACCATACAGTTCTATATGATTTAAACCAATTCAGTAATGCAGATATTTGCATACCAGTTCGGATCCTTCTTCAAAACCACATTTTCTCTTTTCTGTCAGCCAGTTGCAAAAACAACAGAGAGAATCAACTAGTACCATATATTCAGGAAATTCGCATGGATTCCATTTTCTTGCCTTATACTTCAAATCTTCATTAACATTCCGCAATTCATGCAGCGGTTTCCCGCAGCATTTGAGGTGCCTTATCTTTGTCCATTTGAATTGATTCCTCCTCTGGTTCTTCTGCCGACTCACTGCTTTTTGCCTGCAAAACGTTGAGGTTGTGTGATAAAAAAAATTGTCCGTGGAGTCCAAGTCTTATCAAGTCTTCTTGTCGGCCCAAAGTATTCCTGTCTTCATTTCTAAGGCATCTCTGAGTCTGTTGTTTTGAATCTTGCACGATTTGGCGTCATA
Source organism: Trichobilharzia regenti (assembly GCA_944472135.2). Taxonomy (NCBI): domain Eukaryota; kingdom Metazoa; phylum Platyhelminthes; class Trematoda; order Strigeidida; family Schistosomatidae; genus Trichobilharzia; species Trichobilharzia regenti. Next base: position 42,684,138 of record OX235264.1, on the reverse strand, counting down.
ATATAGACGTTGGATGAAGTTGGTAAGGCTTCAGTGCACTCCGTAGTGTTGGGACGGTTAGAAAATTTTGTTACGGTCAGCGCCGTCAAAGTCCTTTTCGTAGTCAGTGTAATTTAGATAGATGTCTCACTGCTGTTCTATAGTATCCGTCTCTTTACTAAATCTGACTGACATAAACTTTGATCTGAGATTTAACATACACCACAATTACTTCGTTTGAGCAAATAAAATCATTAGATACGCTTTTGACGGAATAAGCCATACACAGAAGCATTAAACCATGTAAAGTCTATTTCATCTGTTTATCTTGGACACCTGTCCAAGTATGTCTAATAAGCCAGATTCGCTGCTACAGACCGGCAGGGACTCTGTAGACTTCCAAACATAAACGTCATATAAATTTGACGACTCATAATTCAGTGTTTGAAAGCGAAGAAATTTATTACTAATTTTATTACGTCAGTCTGGAAACGAGCCATAGAGCTTCAATAAGTATCGTTGCCAGGATTACCTCTAAACTCACCCCAAATTTCAATTAACAAGATATCCTTAGCATTCGTGAAATTCCTGTGACCATACTTTTCAGAGGGATCTGAAATCATCTGACTTTGAAGATCTTCTTGACAAGTTAGCAATATCTGTTTACACAAAGCAAACGAATAAATTTGCAAGGAATTGTCTATGATTTTATTTACATTTCAACTCACTTAGAAGAACTAAAATGTAAAAATTGCAAAATTAAATTATTTTTATGAATGTTTCTTTTTGATTTCTCATATTCTCACATTGTTATGAAGGAATTTAGACTCTTGAAATGATGCTTCAAAATACCCTTGAAACTTTAGATTCACTGATGGATTCAGTTGGTTTACATGGTGCAATCAAGACAGTGTACCGAGACAACTATTCTCATCACGTCTCATATTGAGGTTTTAAAGACTATTGGTTCAAAACTGTGTTCTTCAAAACTGGATTGTCATCTTGGGCCCACGGCACTAGGAAAAAACACAACTTTAATGAATGGCCTACTTGAAGTTCACTAGTCAAACTGGCCAATGCGTTCAAAATTAGACATGTGTAATTCACCACATTACGAGGTAGATTAATGATTGGCCATTACGGCTGAAGGAGGCTAAATATATTATGGTAAATGTATCTCGAAAGGTCACTGATAAGACAAAGAATTATATGAAATTCAATTTGCGATTTCCTAACATCCTCCCTTCACAAAAGAATGTTGATGTTGTCTGTGGACCTCTCTTACGGAAAGACATGAGGCAATGGAGAGACTGCACGATGAACTTACAGTTTTAGGTTAGCAACAACATTTTAACTCAGGTTTGAAGCGTGGAAACGGGCTATCTTATTGCCAATCTTCCAACCGACAAGTTTATGAAAACCTTACATTGATAAATGGAATCAACAAAATACGGTTCTACTGCACGCACAAAGATATGCAGTGTACATACTAGTAATAAAAAAAATAACTTTATTCGGTTAAAGTTGATTTTTAAAGTATCTTTTTGTAGATGACTGTGGAAAAGCATCTTTAGAATTCATTACTATAGAAGAAAGAACTGCTGGAAAATAAGTCGGCTTTAATATCTCTTGTTGTTAAATCAGAATTTCTAAATTAATGAAACAGAGGAAACCAGTAGAGCGAAATATGACTCACGTAGCTGAACTAGAGCAAAAAAAATACCAGAAGTACAGTTACACGAGATTTATTAACTCATTATATTATTATTACGAATACTATTATTAATATTTTGATCTCCAATAAAAAATTGGTAGATCAGCATATTCCACATTGGAGAAGTCCCTAATATGTTAGGTGGAAAACAAAATATTGAAGTAGAGAACATCTAAGGATTTATATATTTATATGTGATAAGAGATTCAGTTTGAAGTGTAAGGCAAACATATGAATTGGATTATTCTAGCCGTATAAGGTTTGAAAGCTTCCTGATAAAAGGGTCATCATACCTGATTCTTTGTCTAAACTGGTATTTGTTTGCAACTGGATTAAGCCCATTGAGAAAATTTCATTGGCTGCTGTGTGAAAATTTCCAGTTTTCAGTTTTTCACTTTTCAACATAATTCAACTTTTGAATTTCGTGTGATTCAATCAATTAAGTTTGCACTTTCTTCTTCCACATAGATTCAGAAAACACTCTAGTTCGAATGAAAAGGAGGAGCATACTGAAACCGAATATGCATAAACTGAGAGCGTATCATTAACGGAGTAGTTCACATGGCTGATAACATTCAAAACACACGTGGTTTAAGAATGAATTTGAAACATGATTTCGTAATTTATACACACCTTACTGTGAGAATGTGATTTCAAATAAATTTTTATTTAGTTTGCAAGTAAAAATTAGCGAAGTGTAGATGTTATTAAATTTCAGCAATAACTCGTCACATCAAGACTAGATGTGGCTTGTTTATATAGACAGTAGGCATTCAGTCACTTGGTTCTGAAATCCAGTCTTCTTCCATCTTCAGAAGTGAATTACATCATCAGGTCTCATATAGGAATGGTGACTAATCTTTTTATATTCTGGTAGTATGCGTGATAGTCGAAATGCCCTCTGATGTGCTTTAAATTCTGATTGTTAAATATCAGTTGAAAATTTATACATACCCTTTTCTTTAAAATGATTGAGAAAAAAATATTTGGCAATTTCTGTCGATAGATTTTTGATGAAAACAATCTTGCCGAATTCAAACTGAACGGAAATAAACATGTTGGACTGCATTTTATCATCACGTCTCATATAGTATGGTTGACTAAATGTCTGTTATGTGAGGAATCTATCCCAAGTTACTGAATTGTATCATCGCTGTCAGTCTTCAAATACAAAGCGAACACACGTTCTTTGCCAGTGCAGCACATCTCGCTTGATGAGATATTTACTTGATTTTTTCAAACGGGAGTTGTGTCATCGTCTTAGTATATGTTCGGTTGCCTTCATAACATTAAGGTTATTTTAAATGAGTAAATATTTTGCAGCGAAATTCGGAAAATTAACACTCCAGTGATCTGGCTTCAACATGATATATCATCTGGGTAATAATACAGTGGGATGCACACTTTGTGGTCTTCATAGAGAAGGAAAATTTCCAGACATAAATGTAAGAATTGTCTCGAATCTTTTCTCTTGAAATGCAGAACGTTATGATGAATTATCATATGCAATACCCAAAAGGCAGTGTACAAATGATAATTAAATTAGTGAAGTTTTGCCTTAGCATGATGTATATACGTAACATGGATATGGTAAAGCTGCAATTTCCCTTAACAAATGGACATCCATGTTTCAGAATAACTGCTTTCGCTGCATCTAACTGCTTGCTTTATGAAGATTTTTTTTTTTTTTTTTTTTTTTTTTTTTTTTTTTTTTTTTTTTTTTTTTTTTTTTTTTTTTTTTTTTTTTTTTTTTTTTTTTTTTTTTTTTTTTTTTTTTTTTTTTTTTTTTTTTTTTTTTTTTTTTTTTTTTTTTTTTTTTTTTTTTTTTTTTTTTTTTTTTTTTTTTTTTTTTTTTTTTTTTTTTTTTTTTTTTTTTTTTTTTTTTTTTTTTTTTTTTTTTTTTTTTTTTTTTTTTTTTTTTTTTTTTTTTTTTTTTTTTTTTTTTTTTTTTTTTTTTTTTTTTTTTTTTTTTTTTTTTTTTTTTTTTTTTTTTTTTTTTTTTTTTTTTTTTTTTTTGAATATGGCGACATTCTACATTAAATTATGACTGCTAAATATCAATTGAAAGTTTACACATACCGTTACCTTGTGAATAAATCCAGAATATGATTCACGTCACTTTAACTTAAGACTGTATTTTGGGATGTTCCGAACATTGGCGATGAAGGAGAACTGGCTGGAAGGTAATGTGTTATGCTTTAACTTAGGGCATTGATGCTTTACTTTACTGATACATATTCAAGCGTCACTGATAGCTGACTTATTTGCTGTAAATAGCACGAAATACATGCTCAAATATACTGATGGGGAAATGTATCTATTCCTTTCATTTTATTCTTTTTTTCTACAGATATATTCTGGAAGCTTTGTACCTGTAATTCCTTAAACTACTTTTATTTTCTAAGAATTTTTGATGTGTTCTTTATGTGCGTGTGTGATTCCATGGCTGCATGTTCACCATTCATTTTGACTACCGTTTGTATCTCATAATTTTATCTTGAAATTTAATGGGTAAATAATCTTTCCGGCTAAAGGGTAAACACGATGTGCACGAACCTACTTCTCATTATTACGAAGGATTAATATAGCACTTTCATATTGCAATAATCCTTTGAATAAACTTGTTAAAGTGTATACTTCTAATGAAATATTACTTAAGTTATTTCAATCAAATAGAGAATAGCTTTACATGAAATAAATTCATAGTGTACAGACCTCTGGTAATAATTAGTTAGCATATGTTAACAACGGTGGATTCAGAATTATTAGGAATACCAGAATTAAAGTCTTCAGAACTCACTTGATGTACTGACTGCAAGAAAAATGAGAATTTTGAAATATTCCCAGGAATTAAGCTGTTGGTTTCTAGTAGTTAAATGTATGAGAAAATTCAGTTCAATTTTCATTTTTCTGAGTTAGAGCCAAAATTATGTTCATTCAAAATTCCACAATATGCTTTTCATGAATCTGATAAAGATTGATTGGTTTTGTGTATAATTTTCTCCCTTTTATACTAAAATGCATGTAAAGGTCTTCCTCGAATCACAAACATAAATTAGCGTGCTTCACGAAGGACTCAACATGTAAATACTAACCTTAAGCTTAACAGATTCTTATGTGATGCCTTTAACCACTTATTGAGTAAGATAAGATGTCACTCAAGTTAATCAGTGTTATTTGATAGCCAGACTGAAATGTCACACACAATGAACGGTTGTTTCGCTCATTCGGGGCCAGGCTCAAAAATTACTTAGCCCCTCTGACTCAGCTTGGAGTGGTTCAAGTCACTCAAAATCCAGGTAGTTACATGAAAAAACTAATGATACATAAAACCAAACTGTGTGGTGAAATTCCAACAAAATATATGTGACTTGCAAATTATGAGTTAATTTTGAAATTGACAATAATCTGGTGTAACTTATAAACACGCAATATTTTTTGAAAGCAACCACGAACCAACTTAATGGTCATTTATGCCTAATCTGTAAGATTCTTCCAAATTTCACTTCTACTCAGAAGTCGAAAAAATAATTTTTCAGAAATGTAAGGTAATTAACACGGGTATCCACAAAGCCAGAATCCATCTCCGATGCTTCATTAGGCTTTTGCATTACTCAACAAAAGTTTAGAAATTAGAACCTCAAAAAGATTCAAAATGATCACCACTGACACACAACAAAACAATAAAAGAAGCTACAAACACCTGTCAGAAGCCCCACTCCTATGTTTGCTCATTGGTGCAGTATCAGCTGGACTTCAACAATTCTGATCCTTAGTAGCCTTATAAAAAACCATAATGATAACTAATTACAATAAATTAATTCATTGTTTCTGTGTGCACCTTGTATCGTGACATGGCGATTGAATGTATTCTGAGTTGGCTTTCATGCAATGCATACGACTGTGACAATTGCACCAGTTTTTTAATGCTGGTGCGTATGGAAATGCCGATAAACTAATTACCCACAAAAAACATTCCAAAAGGCAGTCAGTGTTTATGTGTCAATAACACAGGTTTTGTGATTACTCCAGCTCATTTAGAATAGAGAAATACGAGCAGTGTATTCCAAATTTTAAAAAATCACAAAAAATCACAATTTCCTTTCCTTGAACGGAAAAAATCAATAATGTCATGCCATTTAATTCGTGTGATTCTCTGATTCATCAGAAGTGCGTATCTGGTTGATTAATTATATACTTACGTAATTCTTGAGCGTGAGACAAAAAATGAATGCACAGTTTGTTCCGATAAAATTTGCATGTGAAGTGAGTCATTTGCACTAATTATGACTAGGAATATTTTTCTGATAGTTCCCTTTTATCTACCGTCACTTTAGATGTTCAATTATTACAGTGCACAGAGATTCAGGTGTTAGCATGTGCTTATAAAATATTCACGTAGTGCATTTTTATGACACTCATTCCCAAAACATCGTCTTCGTTCTGAAGTCTGTACCGAATTTTTTTTCAGCAGCTATTGTACGAATTAATATCCAAATGCTACCTTTACATCTCTTCAGTCGATCTGATATGACTGCTGTTACTTTCAGGTATCATTATTAGTGCTTACAAAGGGATAATTTGAGGGGTATTAATGAAAACCTAAATTTTTTGACCTAACGATAAATGCAGGAGTTACTTAGAGATTGTAAGTTGTTTACTAAACTCTTATCTTGAGAACATTTTGAGAATGAATTGATCAAATTTACTGCTAATAGCCATGTCCTGAACATTATATCGGAAACTGATTACCCACCACATCGAAATACCCTAAGTCCTCTATGTCACTTTGATGTGAGAATAACAGAATTTCAGCTTCATTCGTTAGAGTTAAGAGTGAAAAGTGATTGATATACCAGTCGATAAAGAAACTTTAGAACAGTATCGATTTCTAAATCTACTTCAATTTACATTTACTTCTCTCAGTCAGATACTTCCATTTGCGTATGCATGACTTTCAGGTGGTGAGCAGGTGATTACAATGAACAAGTTAAATTGGAATCACGGTTTCCTGATCCAAACGCAGTCATTGTTGAGTGGACATCCTTGAAATCAACAAAGTGAGTGAAGAATTGAATATGAATTACCCGTAATTTTGTACATGTTTAAACTGACCTGTCAATTCTACAATTCAAGCAATGTGGAAATTCGGTAAACGGATTAAATTATAACTTACACATAAAATTTGTGGTCCAGGCTTTTTTGCAGCATTGCTACTCAGACTAATGCTTAGAAACATCATTGTACTTTCAATGCTTTATTTTTCCTTTAACAGTAGCAATGTATAGTGCGTTTGGTGTCTTCTTCCCTTTTTTATGGTATATTATCAATGTGAAATGCTGAATACAGCAAAGTTTGTAGGCAGAACACGATCATGATTCATACGTCTGGAGATGCCTTCAACATGAATCTATGAGTGCCTGAATATCGAAATCGTACATGTCAATTGAAGAAACATCGCAAGATACCTTCAGATTGAAGAGCGCTTTGTTGAATACATCAGTCATTCAGACACAACATTCAACATTCCTACTCAAAGACTGATCGCCCAATGACATCGATTTATAGAGGGATCAAGATTTGAAAAATCAATTTACGATAAAGTCACAGATTTAATACTATTTGCTTTACTAACTTTTGCACACTAGAACGAGGTGAGTATGAAAATAAAATTATGCATGTAAAATTATGAGTATTTGTTTTCTAGAAAATTTATGTTTGAATATTTAGATATCTAACATCACTACAGAGAACAGCAAACCCACCAACCACAAACGTGTAATATATATACATACAAATATACATATATAAAGGGGACTGGTGTTTTGTTGTATCGCTGTTGATAGGAAGATACTCCAAATAGCACTTCCACAACATTTTAGGACAGACTTCATTTGCTTAAGATAAACGTTCAGAGATGCAGAACATCTAGCGACGTTTCATAAGCATTCTCGAACTACGAATGATATATCAGTAGTCCTTTTCCAAATAGAAAAGAGAGATTTCAACGAAGAAAATATTCCCTGCAAAGGCTTCATTATCCTAGCTGTGCAATAATACATAAATATGGATTACAGTCTAAATGTCAAATACGTTTCGTCATGTTTGTTACAATTTGACAGTCAGCAGTAGTATCCGCATGTAACAACACTAAAGTACATCATTATGAATCACAAGTATATTAAGAACATACAAGCACTGTGTACAACAGCCATTAGGTTAATAGCTGATAGGAATGTGTGACTTTGTCCGGTTGACTGCTATAGAACAGAGAGGTGAAATATGTGAACTAAGGTCAGTAAAATAAGTAGCATGGATAGAAATGTGTTTAATGGAAAGGAAGTAGCAAGGAACAAAGATGAGTGAGGATATTTCTTGGATCATAAGGTAAAACTAGGATCAAGGAAATGGAAAAGAACGCAGAGATTGGGCCTGCAGCTAACGGTTTTACTTCATGTTATGCAATGTCATGGCTTCCACCACTTCAAGAAAGTGCACAACTTACAAGTAACAAGTAATATAAATTTAAACGAAAGAAAATGTAATAAGAATAGTAAAGAGAGTTCACACTGCTCCTTTAATACCAGCCTAGATTTCCCCAGTCTGTCTTCTGAAAAGACAACTAAAAGACACAATTTAATCTGATGACATCGTCAACAAACCTCGTGTAATTTTTTAGTTCGCCGTTCTGTGTAAAATACAGCTACAGTAAGACATTTCCACTGTACTCCGCTCTCCATAGTCACTTTTAATTAGCTCCACGACTACTCACAAACTTGCATTTTCTATTCACGTTCCATCCAACATGTCACCCTCAGACAAGTTACTTCCATTCCTGTTGCACATGGGAGGCTGGCGTGTGGTGCTACCTGAGGATCTCCTCTGAGTTTATTCACCTTACTACTGCAACATTATACCTGATGGCGGATAATGATCACAACTATGATTGATCCCTTCAGGAGAACAGAAACTGAAATTTCAAGAATGAATAAAAAGGAATAAACTATATGCCTGTAAATCCATCAGTATTTCTTTACATGGACTTACATTCCTCATCTACAATGTGGAATATTTGAAGTAGTCTACCATTTTATAGCGAAACGAAATAAATCTTAAAAACGTCTATTCCTGTCTTCAAAAATGACTTGGTTAGCTTCAGCTTAACTTTACACAGGCCAAACAATTATTTCACACATTCCATTTCATTGCACTAGAAGACACCACTCGTTAAAATGTTCCTGACTGATGAGTCAGTAAAAGTTGAAAATTGCGAAACTCAGGAAATGTTCACCACTTTGTAAATGACATTTGGTAAAGTTACACAAAGTGGCATCAAAAGACTCAGGAAAATACTTAAAATGACCGGAAATCTTAATTCATAATAGGCACTTACTATATAGAGCAGCCTCGTTCTCCCTTCCAAAGAAGATGTCATCCGTACAACTTTCCCACGGAAAATGTGAGAATTTTACACAATAAAGGAATTGACGGATGATGTAAGGTCAAAGATACGCAAAGCCATCGACTCCACTTCTGAATGAAGTCTCCTTATCATGAAAACCTCCCGTGGGAAGAAATGATTTGAAAAAGTCACACTGATCAATAGGAAAAACGAAGAAACATAGACTTAACTGATTCAGAATTGTGAAAGATTGCGATTAGTACACTTTTATAAAAAGGTAATTTTACACGCGTTTTCTAACTGTAAATACATTCATAATAGTACTGAATCTATCATGTTCCCGCTGATGTCTCTCATCACCAAGTCTTCTTGGGATTATCCGGCCTAATGATTTTCTTGGGGCATACAGGAGCATAATTCCATGGTAGTTCTTGCATTCACATATGTCATCTTAGTTTGTTAACTTCTCAGGTAGTATTTATTCGATTCTTTGTGCATCTTCTCATCCACACACACCTTCTATACTAGTGTTGTTACAATTCGAGTTGACAGATAAAGGCGTGATTAGAGTGTCCGGAATGTGACTCTTGAGCACGCTTAATTTTTCAGATAAACCTCAATATTTTGGAATGTCAACCAAATTACTGAATTATTCTAAGTACCATCCCATCAGGGAAACGGGTGGGAGAAGGCAAATCATAAGTGAGACTATTTCTGAGAAAAATGGCTGCTTAATTAGCTCTCAGGATAGACGCCTTGAACGCTGGAAAGAACACTTTGAGGGACAATTTAACTTGCCTATAGCCACACTGAACCTCCCCGACATCCAGCACACACCCGAATGGGATATAGACACTGGTCCGCCGTCTGTAAGTGAGGTCACAAAAGCTATCAGTAATTTGAAACGAGGCAAAGCGGCAGGACCCGACGGAATTATTCCGGAGGTGTTTAAATATGGGGGTGACATACTAGTTTGTAGATTAACTGAGGTACTAGGCAAAGTGTGGGAATCAGAGACAGTGCCATCAGACTGGGGTAAGTCACTTATTATACCGATATTCAAGAAGGGAAACAAGTCCTCGTGTGATAATCATAGGGGGATCAGCCTAACGAACATAGTCTCTAAAATCCTAGGCTCAGTAATCATGCATAGACTAAGCAGAACTCGGGAGGAACAGACAAGGGAAAATCAAGCAGGCTTTAGACCAGGTAGAGGGTGCATAGATCATATCTTCACTCTTCGACAGATTCTAGAACATAGACACACTTTTCGGCGTCCAACAATTGTCATATTTCTTGACTTGAAGGCGGCCTTCGACTCCGTGGATCGAAAGGTACTATGGCAATGTCTGACTGTGAAGGGAGTGCCAAGAAAGTACATTGCACTAATCAAGGCACTCTATTCAAACTCACGTAGTCGTGTAAGGGCTTATGGGGAATTGTCATCTGAATTGGTAACAACCAGTGGTGTCCGACAGGGATGTCCACTTTCCCCATTTCTGTTTAACTTCATCATAGATATGCTGATGGAAGTATCCTTAACTGAACGTAATGACTTAGGAATCGACTTGTTACCAGGGAATAATCTTATGGACTTAGAATATGCAGATGACATAGTCCTGTTAGGGGAGGATGCTGACAAAATGCAGAGTCTTCTGAACACCTTGAGCAGCAATCTTCGTATGTTTGGCATGCGATTCGCCCCTACAAAATGTAAGATGCTGCTACAGGACTGGACCACGTCAACCCCTAACTTAGTGATAGGGAGTGAAGTGATAGAACATGTTGACCACTTCACCTATTTTGGAAGTTGTATTAGCACCAACGGACTGATTGGCGATGAAATCTCAGCACGGATCCGAAAAGCTCGAGCTGCTTTCGCTGACTTACACCATCTCTGGCGTAGGCGTGACATCCGGTTATCAACCAAGGGACGTGTGTACTGCTCAGCAGTTCGCTCCGTCCTTCTCTATGGCTCTGAAACATGGCCAATACGCGTTGAAGACATGAAAAGGTTGACTGCTTTCGATCATAGATGTCTGCGATCTCTGTCTCACGTTAGGTGGTTTAATAAGGTAAGTAATGTTGACGTTAGGCGTAGAGTGTTGGGCAAAGAGGGAAAATCAATCGACGAGGCTATAAAGTTACATAGACTAAGATGGCTAGGTCACGTGCTGCGCATGCCTAACCACCGCCTCCCCCGACGGGCATTGCTAGCTGATATAGGTTCAGGTTGGAAAAGAGCCAGTGGTGGCCAAACAAAAACATGGCATCAATCCATGAAATCCTTGACAGTTAAACTGAGTCAGGTAGGGAGATGCAGACTCCCGGGTTGGGGGCCTCGGGACTCTAGGAATCAATGGCTGGAGACAATAGGTGACATGGCTCAAAATCGTTGTCAATGGGCGCAGATGTATTCAGTCTCTGTAATCTTTCATATTCCTTTCCACCATTACCCATTCTGTTTCACTCTTATACTTGTCAAACTCTATTGATTCTCTTCACTCATCTTCTTGTCTACCTCTGTGTGCTATTTGGAACGTGGCAACTCGAACTGGTGCACTTCGGTGCCAAGTTCTATGTTGAATCCAGACAGACAGAAGTACCATCCCAATACTGAAGATTCTGACATGCTGTGATTGAGGCATTACTGTTAATTCACATACAACCAAGAGATTTTTAATCATTCACAGGTTAAAAATACTCCATACCATAGTAGATAACTTGATGACATACTGATTGAAAAATAATCATTTTTAACGCCCATTATTCTTTGACATTTTTTTATACACTGTGACAAAGTGGATGCGAAAAATTTAATAAACTTCAGATGGAAGACGACTCATAGTATGAAACTTAGTGGCTTTCAATCCACATTATTGTTCAGGTTGGCATAATGTGTCGAAGAATTATCATCAATAAATATGGTATTAACTTGGTACAGTGTGCACTGCCGTCTTCATTACTACTTCATGCTGATGACAGAAATTTTGAAAGCGCTTCCTAGTATTAGTGCAAGGCGAATCCATATCAAGCATTCATCTGAGTCAAAATAAATCACAATTTGAATACATCCTGAATCGCTAACGGCAATTAACTATATATATACGTTTAAGAGTTCCATTTAGTATATCAGACCGTATTTATCAGCTGTAGTGCGGCATATTAACAACTCCAGTCGAGGCAGTAGTTTTTTATGCAAAGCTTTTGGAGACAACATCCGTCAACATGACAATAAGAAGATTAGGTTAGATAAGGCAAACAGAAATAACAACCTAAACAGACAGATAATGAGATGAGGAAAGTTAACACTGAAATGGATGTCTGCATATTCTTAGAACCATGAAGCAAACACAGGACGAAAAGCACCATATTCATCCCAGAGTTAGTCACCATAAAGCATGCGATTGTAGGTAATTATTTGAGTGTTTTATTCAATGTATCTGTGACAACTAGCAGATTTTGAAAAGATTCCATAAGTTAGTCTGCTTCATTGCTCAATACAAAGGATAACAGTCATTAATCGTGCAACAAACTCTTGACTGCTAAAGTTATTCCAAATCCCAGTTAATACAGACTTAGGTGCATTACTCAGTAGACATAACAAATTTTGGAATGAATAAATAATCTGCATTAGTAAACTCCAACAACATATGACTAGCTACGTGTGTGGTATTGATGATTTTTATCAGAAGCATCGGAATTCCTATATGACATCCATATTGCAGTTTCTTTCAACGGATGATACAGTGTCCTCTGATGTGATAATTTCTTGGGGCTAAAAATCCTAAGAAATGATCCCCTAGTTTGCCACCGTGGGTTACTAAAGGGATATTGACCAATCGGAGTGGAATTTGATTAAGGCATATTGTTATGAATTTCACAGATCTTAACCGACACTGTGAGAGCTTAAACGATGATTACTTGAGTTGATCCCAGGCTGGAAAATATTCGCATTTCAAACACTCAGTAAACCAACCTCATAAGTTTTAGAAATGTTATAAAGCTGATTCGAAATGCAGACTTTATTTAATTCGGTCTCAGTCGTTCTGAACAGCATCGGTAATCATTATCTTGTGTTCCTCAAACGACATACGGCAGATGAACCTTCGAATTATTTCCCTGATTCGACGTGAGCATGTTTCCTGTATAGACTATCAGGCAGAAAACACTCATGCCATTCAGACTGTCGATTTTATCATCACAATATTGTAGTCTCTATTGCAACATAATATTAACCAATCAGTGTTTATTAGTCAAATAAGTAAGTGAAAGTGGTTGAATTATCGTTGACACCGAATGGAAGGATGAGAAGACCAATATTCGTAACAGCCTCCACATTCAGCAAAACACTCTGCAATATGCTTGAAGGTTGTGCATATAAGGTCAGATAACCTCCCACAACTACATGATTTCATTTGTCGATGGGAAATGAAGTCAACTGAATTGTGACAATCTACGCAATGCACTCCTAAACATGGTGTCGAAAATGAGACTGATTTTCTGTTTCTATACTTGATAAGTATGAGGGATACCTTTTGGTACACACAGACTACAATTCATTGAAAAGAAGTCAAGTATTTTTGGTGGGTTCAATGAGAAGACAATGATACGGATGCAGGTTTTTGTAATACGTCTAGTCAGATGAATTACGTCAGGAAAGCATCGGCAATAATTCGGTATAAGAAAAACCATTCGGGCTAGTCAAACAAGCTATTTGAACATAACAACCTGTCAATACAGCTCCTCATACGAAAACCGAGAGTTTGCGGTCGTTATTCGCAAATGAAGAAAAGCGGTGTTAAATAACATCGACCATCAATGATGAGAAATAAAAAACATACCAATCAGATAAGTAACAGCCTCTGTTTAGCCTCCTCACCATGCAAAAGCATGCTGGAAACCTGTGCTCCAAATGCGTATATACAAAAATGTTACTGATTATAAAGAGAACATCAGTTAGTTTCCTCTTCCCTACGAGATTTGATCATTTCGCGTATTGAAAGCAGTGGAATCTGGGACACGCGTCCTGTCCTACTTGCTTTATACATGCTTTCTACTGAAATCCAACTAGGATCGCAAACAAGCATTTAACTAATACTGGCACACCCAATGCAGATACACCGATGCAAACCAAAACGATGAATAGAAGATTGTATTATTTGTCCACGATATCCTACAGCACAAAAATCTTACTATTCAACCTCACATCCACTTGTAGATGACCAAAGAACGCTGCACGAAATCGTCACATATTCACTGTGTGAATCCATGAAAGTAATCATGAACAGACGGATCGATTTCCTGTCACATTATTCCACTGATATGAATCATATGTCACAACACATACATTAAATTTATTGCCTTATTGCTTCCCATCCATTCCTTTCATGAAAATGAAATATTATTATGACATGTGGCATAGCCTCCACCGAAAACAAAATATTTCAGAAAGCATTTAATCCCTAAACATTCTGTCAACGTATCCTATCAGCTCACGTCTCTGTCAATCATAAAACTCGTGTGCCTTGTGACATGAAGAACAATACTGTCTAAAAATAGGTATGTGGAAATCTCTGGCAAGACAAGTTTTCAACATTTTAGAATAACATTGCGTAGTTATAACCCGAATTAGGCTTACATTTCACATATTTAGATAGGCATTCAATCAAAAGCAAACACGAAAATCATCAAAACTTACTTGGGTTACTTTCAGTGTTGATCACAAGGGCGAAAACGCAGAAAATAAGACACAGTAACATTGTAAGCTCCGTGAAATCAAGGCGAAATAATGTGAGTATTATGCACTTCTTTGACTATTTATCTAAGTCTGAAACGATCTGTTGCGTGACATAATATATAGAAAATATTCATTTTATTCGATTCTTACAACTGAATGTAGATAAACATGTTTACTGCATCCAGGCATGAATTCAATAATGAAAAAAACAGTCAGTACGCGTAGAAAGTACACACTACTATAAAAAGTTTCAGACATTTGTACAGTTTCAGACATCTCAAGTTTCAACTTAAACGATGATACTGAAAAAAGCCTATGAAACACACCCTAAACATTTGACAAATCTCTCAAAATCATAAGGAGAAAAACCCATCATTCTTATGTCTTAAAAAATCATATTATATCAGTCTTCTTTTTTCAGAGAGAGAGAGAGAGGGATTTAGGCATTTCTATCAAGAACATAAAACATCGATTTGAGAATAGAATTTAGGCATCATGTACTTCTGTAAGTACTACTTTTATTCTCTATAAAATTGTTCAATGTGTCATTGTGTTGTACCAAGTAAAATACTCTCGTAGAATGTGAAATCTTCTATTCAGCTTGTTAGCACTTTGTTGTTGTTACTCCATTGTAGAATTCATTCACAGTTTGAAATTGTAACCAAGATGAGCTGTAAATAGATCACTATGCCATTTTGGTTTGTGATAAAATCCACTTCGAAGATAAATGCAATTTAAAGTTCTTTGTAACTGCTTGATATCCTTACCAACTGATGTAGAACTTATCGTTTCTCATTAATGTGTACTATTCCCCAATGTCTCATATGCAAGTCTCCTTTCAATATATTACTAATGAGCTTGAGTGCTAACATAGATCTCATTTCAATGTTTTTTTTATGATTAGCCATGATAATCTTTGCTTTCAACACTTTAATGAAGTTTATTATCCAAAACATCAACGTTTGTTTTGCGTCCAATACTCAAATATTCATCCGGAGATCTTGAATGGAATACAAAAACCAATTAACAACAAAGATACACTGTTTGCTGGGAAATATATCCTAAACTGGTAATGCTAACGTGACACAAGACGATCAGTTCTTCATTCAAAAACGATCCCGGTTTATTTATTTCGTTCACATTACCACAATATTCCAGTTTGCAGGTTTATTCCTGTTATATTGGCCGTAAGTACGCCTACGGTTGTGACAATGAAGTGATTGATTTTGGGATTGTAGAAGACTAGAAAGGTGCATAGTTTTGAATTATTCTTACTACCCTCTTGGTTCTGTCAAGGTTTTCTTCAATGATATATGTACTTGTACTGTCTTTCCTACCTGAATTCACTTGAACTTTGAAGTCAATAGTCGCATAGCAAATACCTAATCCTAATCCATCAACAGAAAAATACTCAACCGAGCTTCAGCCCTCCTGCTTAAAGAGTGAAGGCGTGTGGTTGAACTCGGTCACTTCAGAAGAATTATTTTAACCATCAGTTTTTTGAATAGAAAATTTCATTTCAGAAGGCCTTACTTGATTCTCATCTTCCTTACATATGCATATCTGTGTCTATGGTCATCCGCAAACTATTTCGCCTATTCCTAAGCAATACAAATAAACTAAGAGGAATGAAACAGTAGGTTGGTATAGATCAGGGTTTCGCTCTTATTTATGTGACCAGTAACGAGATGATGTGTAATCCAAAGCATCAGATGAGCCAGCTTTTAGTGCTTTCTTAATGCAAAAAATAATGAACAATTCCGTTATATTGCAAAGAGTTCACTAATCTCAATTTCACAACTGATCTATGATATGCATATTGCATTGAATCTTGTGGCTTTATTCGATTTCACAATTCTACAATTCAAGTTTATTCTCTGTTATTAATGAATGTTTTTAAAGGCACTCTGATTGTATACTTATTCAAACTCTGTGTACATTTATGAAATAATAACAGGATGCTTTGAGAATGCAGTGAAGAGAGCATTTAGAGTGGAAGAGTTACACTACATCTTCAAGATCACCCTAAATTTACGTATGCAAATTAAGGATCTCTCCTCTGGGTTGGATTGCTCTCGCGTAGTCAGTTGAACTGGGTGTATAATTATGCATGTTCATCAACGGCTTTCCCAACATCATCCTATGCGCTCAAGCGGCGGACAAAAAAGGAATATTCACAGCTTTGTTTCAGTTTACATTATGGATGCCGAGCGTTACATTCCTCTTTGAAGTAGATTATATCATAAACCAGAATGATGAAGTGATCGGTTAACAGCTCGTCTCAGTCACAATTTCAAACTGTGAATGAATTCTACAATGGAGTAACAACAACAAAGTGCTAACAAGCTGAATAGAAGATTTCACATTCTACGAGAGTATTTTACTTGGTACAACACAATGACTGAAACATTGAACAATTTTATAGAGAATAAAAGTAGTACTTACAGAAGTACATGATGCCTAAATTCTATTCTCAAATCGATGTTTTATGTTCTTGATAGAAATGCCTAAATCCCTCTCTCTCTCTCTCTCTGAAAAAAGAAGACTGATATAATATGATTTTTTAAGACATAAGAATGATGGGTTTTTCTCCTTATGATTTTGAGAGATTTGTCAAATGTTTAGGGTGTGTTTCATAGGCTTTTTTCAGTATCATCGTTTAAGTTGAAACTTCATACAACTGAAACTGTGAAAATATATGAAATTTATATTCATATAAAATATATTTGAAATATTTATTTTTACAAATTCTAAATGCTCAGATTTTTTGCCTCGATTTTACAGAGCTAACAATGTTACTCTCTCCTATTTCCTGCGTTTTCGCCCTTGTGGTAAACAGGGAGAGTATTTCGACTCGGATGAATACTTTATATGGTTTCGCCTTGCGCAAACACCGCAATGGCTGTCATTAAGATGAAGTAGCGGTGAAGATGACGGTGAACATTGCTCCTACTATAGAATGCATATAATTTACTGTTTGAATCTGTTCAACATTCATCGAAAGCCAATCTCACTATGAATGCATGTTTGGGATGTTTCTGAATCCGCAACTGTTTAGTTTCTTTTCTTCATATAGAATATTTTGTTCCCTTTGTCCTATACTAAATAGTTTTCTTGGCTTGTTTATTGATGTCGGTTTAGGAAACTTCACTCAGATAAACAGCTCAAGGCTGTTGTCTCAATGGTATGTTTTCCATAACGGTGGAAATTATGGTTAAAGATTCTGCTGTATGGTCATGCTGTATAGTCACAGCATAACTGAAATTTCAATAGAAAAAACGAGTAATTCACGTAGATTTTTAGATATTTTTCATTGAATCTGGCATACACAGAAAAACCACAGGACTTGAGTGAAAAGGTAAAACAGACACCTTCAGAAATAACTGATAAAGATGTGTGAAATGTTCTGTAAAATAGCCGGAAACCGCAAAATTTTCATTAAATATTGAAAACTAATGAAATGCCAGTTTTTCATTCTGTTCATATCTGAAAAATATTTGTAAAGCGTCATCAATTCCACCTTCACAAACAGCAGATACAAAATCAGTCATTGTGCATCATTATGTTCAGAACACCTCACAAACATTTCATGACCAAGTGAATTCGTAATACATCTTCACTAATACGCTAAAGAATCCAATATTCAATATTGATATGCCGTTTCTGGAATAGCCTATGCTGAGGAGATTGAGTAGGCTTGATATTAAAAGAGATGTTTACGTTCGAATTTTTCGTTAAGTGAGCGTCACATTTTAGAAACAGCTACTTCAAGCAAAAATCTTGGAGGCATGGTTTTCAGATGAAGCGGTGAAATACATCGTGGTAATACTTAATAAGTTTTCGAGACTACTCGCATAAAATGAAGATGAATTCCAACATCATCGTATTATGCTGTTTTCGAAGAAGTTGATCGTATTAAGTGATGCAGTTAGGCAACCACATTCTCAGCCCTCAGTTTCCATCAGTAATCATAATCGAAAAACGAGGATTTGAAAAATGATTTAAAAAGTGAACACTGACAGGAATAAATTCATGCAAATAATTTTGAAAGGGGAAGCAACCTTGACGAGTATAATATCCAAACTAAATTTGTCACACCAAATCAAAAGAAGCGCTTCACCAAATCAGGTTCAACATTATTGCTACCTTAATAACCACCTTGAACTTAGGTCATTTTACAGAAACATAACTAAGCCTGATACCTAGAAGCTGTTGTTTTGATGTGGATGGTGAATACCATTTCCGTATCCAGGTTTTTATCATTGAAACCCATTTAGCTGAATGATTTTGAAGATTCTTATTGAAGGACTAATTTGCTGCCCATTACCCACTATATGTTGTCCGTCCAGTATTATGTCCTTCTAACAATTACTTGAAAATATATTTCTTTGTATTTCCAAAGTCACTTTATTCAAGGGAAGTTGGAGGGAACAAGAGATATTGAATTTTGTCAGTGACACTTCAATCACTACTTCATGAGTGATTTTCTTGAGATTGTCCTTTAAATTTGAACGGTATCATTGATGAATGTCAACCATTACGTCTCATCAGTTGTTAAAGTGCTTGCTTGCATAGTTCTTGAAGCCAATTAGTTACAGACCTACATTGTTATTCTTTTCAAAGAAAGTTGTATTGACGTCTCATTTTATCAAAAGGTAAAATTCAGCACTATAAACAGACAAGAGACAAGTATTTCAAATCAAGAAATTTGTTGAAGCCGTCTAGTAACACCGAGTGACTGTGTGTCATAGGTTTATCTGATTTAACGCAAGTTTATATTCTTTGTCAAGCAGATTAAATTTACAATCCAGTCTCGAAGGATTCTATATCACATCACACAACTTCCGCACTTGATTCGTCACAAAATTGCTGATAAACTATTGGAGAAACAATAATTCAGTGAAGATGAATAGACTTTCGTGTTGATATCAGCAAACATTTGGTAATTTTCTTACAATAGAATAAAAACGTATGGATAAATTTCAGTCAGGTATCACGGTCCTTAAGACTCTCTTGAAATAACGATGCACAAAGTGTATGAAACGACACAGCTAATGACTTTGTTTCACTCTGTCCTATTCCCCAAAAAACAGTGAATCGTATATGAAGTCAATTAAATCGGAATTTCACAGGGGAACGTGTACTATTTCTCTAAACACTAACTAACTACGGGAACTATTTGAAATGCATTTGAAATATCTATACCTAATCATAAAAATATCACAGACTTATGCAGATGAATGAGTAATTTTGTCATGAAATACAAAGTACTATCGCCGCAATTACGACTGTTATAAATTGGCTCTATGAATGTGTATCATATCAGCGTACATTTATGATGGCAGGTTTATGCCAATCACCCTCGAATGCTCTTAAATACAACCTTGTTGAAATGGAATATTAATTTTTACGAAATTGAATAAGCATAATTTACTGCACACAGTTTTGTGTCTACACTCACCTCATTTCGGTGTATCAGTGGTGAATTGGCGGTTTAATCACATTTTGGTTTTTCAGGTGTTCATCTAGTCATAAATGAATATGAGGAAGAGATTAGACCATCACTATAGTGTTTATTTATAGATGTGAAATGTTGAATCTGAAGGACTGATTTACTCATGAAAACACCTTTCAACTGGTAAGGTTCTCATCAATTCACAGCCATCACTTATCATTCAAAATAAAAAGCGGATTACGCCATGCCTACTCTTCATATCCACCATGAAAAGAAAGGAAGTCAAGGCAATTTCAAATGAATTTCCAAGCGCCACTTCTTGTATCTCTATTGAAGATAAGACTCAACAAACCACTTCACATATAAGTCACAATGTAATGCATTTACCATACTTCCACACTGACTGCATAGTAGGCTTGATAAGGAAATTGAAATATATAATAGATTTGAGATGATTTTTATCGAATGTTTCATTTGGTCACGCTATATGAAGAATAACAGCTTTACGTTCGGGAGGTCGTGAATTCAATTTATTTCGTCCAATTGTTATCACCGGCCGGCCATCTGAATTTTGGAAGTATGCAGAAATAGCTGGGAGAGTCAGCGTTGTGTTGATCAAAAGAAGATAATATTCTGAGGTTTGCCAATCCAGTAGGATGTCATTCACCTTACAATAATCACTAAATAATTGACACATTACTCCCCATGAAATGAACACACCTGAAGTTCCGGTTTTTCCACAGCAAGCCATTGTAAGAAATGAGAGGTATTTCGATGTTGAGAGGAATCGATCTTCCAATATTATGCTCAGTTATTATATTTTATCAGATAATGCCATCCATCTATCCTCCCAATGTTCTTCCAACGACCAGTTCCACGAACACTGTTGAATTCCTGACTGATTCTTTTAAAAGTCATTAGATAAAATCAATATAGCAATTCCACATTATTCCTTATATGCTCCAGTGACGGGCAGGTGGGAAGAAAGGCCATAGTTGACTGCAGTTACATGACACCAATTAGTGGAGTATGTAGGCTAAAATCGGATATGAATACAAAGATTAGCTGGTCAGAAATGCACCATGCAAAGTGGAAAACGTAGAGCAAGTATTTGATATATGTGTCGTGAAAATGAGATACGCGAAAATGTGAAGGCTCTAGGATGTCACCCACATTATCAACGAAATCAGCTTGCCAACAAAATGTTCCCAAAACCCATATTTCGAATTTCGAATAAAAAAAGTTTTAAATGTAACTCACAATAATATGAATCCATTTGGATGTTTCCTTAAATTTATGTAGTCGAAAGCAACTCATCAATTCATAGAATTATCTTCGAAATATTTTTGCTGTCCAGGTACAACTGCAGTTGAGTTTCAGACATTTTAATTTTGGTACTAATAATTATATTACCTTCATTCTTATCCATGACAGCAATTGCCTTGAAAGTAAACTTACTGATCAGTGTGAAATTACTTAAGATAATCCCATAGAGTTTAAAAAAGCAGAATTGCTCTGATTTTACTGATTACCAAAATATTTAGTTAGAGGTCATATCGAAGTGAACTCCTTTGAAGGTCGCATGTCGGTAGACATTTATACCAATAGAAAGTATCAATAGTCACCACATATACGCAGTGGCTAATATCAAATTATCAAGTGTCGGCTTGCGAGTAACTGACCTCTTTCCCAATTAGTAGTTACCGATGGTTACGACTTCTCACAAGAACTCCAGGTAACTTCGTGTATAAAGTCTATGACACTGGCTGTCGTTCGCGCTGCATATGTATTGGCAGAATTAGCAAAAGTTTGAATTCATGAGCCATTGGATTACCTCTAATTGGCTAAGTGGTCTACAGGATCGCCTTTTTATAGAAAAATCATAGCTTCGATCTCAAATGTGGGCGTCCCGCTAAAGATTCCCCAATTGGGACGAAGCAGTCAGATAGTTCTTCCGGGCTTTCAAATGATTCTGTAATTGATGTCTATTCGTGTTCAAACCTGTAAAAATTGTTGACATGTTCATGTTTGCCTGAATGAGTTTGACATAATTGTCTGGTATATGGAAAACACGTCAGTTCATATCTGAAAACACGACAATAAATTGCATAGGTCACAATAGAGAATTGCCCAATTGTTTTCTTTGCCTTATCTGTTTTGCTTCATAGGGTTTGCCATATAGGTGACAAGTCTATTCCTTGTCTCTTATTGATTGCATTCGATGTGGTCAAAATATGCAAGGGTTCAGAGGTGAGCATTTCTTTATGTGAATGAAAGTCTTCCTCACAGAATTTCGACATTGATGAAATCGATTTTATTTCCACTGTCCATAGCATGAATTTCTATAACTGACCTATTTTCAAGCCTCTTTAATTATTCTTCATTTCTAGGCGGATGTTTCATTCACAACCAGTGTTTATTCACGCTGACCTTTCACTTGTCTACTGCCTCCTCCTACACAGTAAGTCTCACATTTTCAACATTTTATCCTGTAGACAGACTACCTTTGTTTCCTTTACGGAATCCTATTCGTTGACATCCATCGAAACTTTCTCTGTAAAATAAGGTTTGAAATAGACTTTAACATTATATGGAGCAGTTACTCTTTCAAGCAGTTCAGCCGTGTCCTTTTGATACGAAATAGCTTCAGTCATCTGTTTTTCAGATCATGTTGCTCTGGCTACCAAGCACCACGGGTTGATGGGGGTGACATCCAGTTACTCATGTCTATCAATCAATAGTACGGATCAGCATTGTTTCAAATCACTAGTTCCTTGTCAAAAGAGTTCAACTAAATCCTACATATGAACCAAACAGCATCCCTTTTGTCTGACAACAACCATTCACTCTGTGATTCAGATTATTTGAATGGTAATTTCAGTGATGCATTGTCTTCGTAAAAACTACTCAAAATATTATTAGAACATGGATTTTTTTCACTCTAGGGTCGCTGAAATAATAAGGAATCTATTACTGTTTTATAATTATGCTAATAAACATGGAATCTCCCAATGACTCTCGTTCCTTCATATGTAATGGGCTGTGAATGTATACGGAACAACTAGTAAGTCACGACAAAGATGCTCATCATGTCAAAAGTTTGCATGCTTCGATTCTCTTGCTGTAAAATGTCAAATTACAATCGAGAGATCAGTTTCGTCTTTGTCTTCTCGTCAATACATTTACGCTGATTTTTCGTACTACTTCAAACAGCTTAGTAAAGTGTATCATACATGCTCAGAGCAACTCGTCTTACCGTATTATTCGACGCCCCATGTCATTATTCTAAAGCGCAACAATTTCTTTTCAAATAAAGTATAATTATATTTCAATAGTTTACACACAATGACAAGTTTGTTATTGGTAATATTTCGAGCAAAATTACTGCCCGTGTTCACACCACTGTTTGAATTGTTTTTGCTCGAAATATTACCAATAACAAAAGTTATCATTGTGTGTAAACTATTGAAATATTATTATGCTTTATTTGATCTAATCCACAATGCTCAAACTTTTTACTGATATTCATTTCTTTCTCGCTCAGTTTAGTTTGATTATCAGTGTTTCCATCAGAAGAAAAGGTTATGTGTATATTTTCAGTTGAAGTTCATCGCACATACACATTTATTTAATGGGGATATCATTCCGACCAATGAAATGCCACGCAAACTTAGATAATAAGAGGACATAATTTATCTGAAACATTTAATGTATTTGTGCAACCCATTGTAGACAAACTGAACACACGCATATCTGTCATACACATTTATATGGGATACAATAGTATAAGTACTTACAATGTTTGTCCGATTGTTAACAGATCAAGGTCACATACAGGAGGGGTAGGAAAATCATGTAAACTTATAGGGTGAGAAGAAGGAAAGAAAAAGGGTATGAAAATTTCATTGGGTAAAATACATCTTTGTTCTACAGTTCAGAGTAATGAGCAGTAATCATGGTTTCAGGTCACCATGATAGGATCTATCCTGTCACATTCCATTTCTTCTGGAATGGGTAAACACCACTCGGAACAAAAGGAATGAATACTAATAACATTGGTTATCTCTCTCAAATGTTGACTCGAACGCACGTAATTTACTTCCAACTTCGATTTCATCACGAAACATGGCTGGTGAATGGATCATCGAATACATGTGAGCACTGTAGAGCTGTTTCATTCTAGTTTTGACTTGAAATATAGCCTAGAATGCCTTTCGTATTACAGTTGCGCATTGTGGAGAAATCTCTGAAGAAGAAGAAGAAGAGGAAGGATGAATTAACCCTTCGATGGTCACTGGGTTGCAAGAATTCTCCTGATGTTGTTGTTTCATTATAAATTCTATCTGGGAATCATATGAGGAGAACTAGTCACTTTCAACCTGCCATGTGAACCGAACTCACTGCAAATGTTCATGATGTTGAAATGAATTCTGCATCACGTTGGAGTTTGCATACTTCTCAGAGACACTCAATATTGATGAATTATCCTTCTGATTGCTACCACTGCGCTCAAGTTTTATACATAAATTATTGTCATTTATGGAAGAAGGGCATTTTTATTAGTTCTCAGGAGTGACTCACTTAAGAATCACATTCACTTCATTGTCAATGACGTGACATGTATTGAGTTTGATTTCTCTGAGAATCCCTTCGATTGATTGACTGATTTCGGCCAACTTAATTAACACAGGGTTCAAACTTGATGATGATCAACTACGGATGATGTGACTGAGGCTCAAATCATCTAGCGTATTCTCATTGGTCCAATGTATGTCTGTCTTCTTGGTCTCATTCTCAATTTTGTCTCATAATCCAGTCAACTACAATCAGGAATATCACTCGTGATCCTAGGCAGCCTTTTCGGTACATGATCAAATACAACGAGCCCGGCTTTCTATCATAATTCTTGAACGAAGTCACAAGCACAGAAACCGCCTACAATTTCTCGTGGATTCAAAGGGTGTACTGCTGAAAAGCCTAGAAGCAGGATAAAATAATATCTGATAATCCTTGGTTGTCAGTGATTCTGTGACTAATGATGATTCGAAGTGAAATCCAACTTGACGTTTTCTCAATCTGATCTCTGCATCTTCAATTGATAATTCAGAAATGAGAAGAATTTCGGAGATTTCACCAGTCTTTGACTCTCTGTTACCTCTCAATAACTGTGTTGAATCTGTTGGGTTTTTTTTGATTCCACAATACTAAATTAAGGCACTTCAAGTTGACTTACTCCATAAACTTCTTCTACGTCCAGTAACAACTATTACCAAAGGTCACAGACTATTATTCATCTTCATGCATCTTCAATTGATAATTCAGAAGTGAGAAGAATTTCGGTTATTTGTCAGGGTTTGTTCAATTTTTGGAACCGTTCTCATTGGATTTGCATCAACACTGAAGGAAATTTAAACTAATTCAGTGATGTTTTGATATATAGAATGAGTTATCAAAGACCAAAATATGAATCTGTGGTTCAGTGAAATAGTAGTCGTATCAGTCGATTCTCCGTACATATTTTGAAATATTTTGATATTTTGAGTATCAGTGAGGACATTATCACTTGACACGGATGTAAGCATATTCGGCTGGTCAGTCTCCAACCAGGACAAATTGTGTGTCATTGGTTCCTTACACTTCTAGACAACACCGGAAACAACAGGTATGCTTATTTTCTATGGTAAGTGATTGGAGGCACCTCAAAGTGTCCTGCATTTGTCAATCTTCTAAATCCGGTGATCGCCTTGCAATCTTCACTAAATAAACTTCAGTGACGCTAAACCATCTCATCTGTAAACACTCAAAGTCCTAATTCACAATGAATCATCAAATAAGGTCAAATTGAAGTGATTATTATCTGAGAAAATTAAAGCAAAATGCATCGTTTTCTACCACTTCTGAAAACAAATCACTTAATAAATAAAAATATACAAGAAAGACCAAGCTAACTCTCTCCTACAAGAGTATTTACAGTCGGTTGAATGAAATCCTGTCCAACTGTCTTCTGCACGAGAGTGTGTGCATTAGCAGCATTAATAATAAGTCAGCCATCGCTTAAGCTAAAGGTTTCAATTATCAATATGTGATAGAGGATAACATCAAATGTACCCAAGTTTCACTCTAACATTTGTCATGTTATTGTCTTCCTCCACCTTCCCCTTTCTTCTTCTTCCTACCAAATCAAATCACTTAGTTTCCATGGTAACACTAATTTTATTGCAAAGAATATGATAAGAAATATGTCAATTTATTTATTTTTTTCTTATTTTGATTTTTGATTACAGCTTGATTCCACAGTGTATTTTTGGTACAGTATGGAATTTTCAGCATGAATATCGGTAGCCCATAGATATCAGGTGTGCGTCGTTGTCAGGGATCGAACCTCGGGCCATGTGCATGGTCGGCGAGAGTACTCACCACTGAGTTCAGAAGATGCATGCTTCAATGTTATTCATCTTTTTGTTACGCTGAAATATTTCTTCAATTTCTATTAATTTTGCTTTACATGTATATTTCTTTGGGTTTTGTTTAAGAGGTCCACAAACACTATCCTGCGTGGTTACGAAAAGGTTGAGCTATAAGCAGCGCGATAAAACAACATCTGGTCAATACTAGTCGCCTCTGTATAAAGTAAAAGTTTGTTCAACCCCTCCAACTGTCATGGTCTTAATCTGTCTGTGGCGAAATTCGACAATCTCCACGCATATTTTTGCCGTATTTATTTTCTCTGTGGTTTATTAAATTTGTATATCAGCCTACATTATAACATCAATTGGTGCTGTGATTATTCACACTCTGAAAAATTCCCAGTAGTATCTCACTTGTCACCTTTATGGATTTATCTAATTCACTATACGTTTTGCAATATTGTTTTTCATCACACAATTATCACCTTGTTGTGTGATATCATTTCTTCCCCCTCGTTTGAAATGTATTCAATTCATGAACTATTTCATAAAGTATACAAAAATATATCCCTTGTCATGATTCATATAATCATTTTCTAAAAGTCTTTTATTTATACGATTGTACAGATTGATGATAAATTTGTTGAAAAGAGACTCTACACTGAATCAGTTGATTCGATTTTCCACATGTCCCACTCGACAGTTCCACGGTTCATTCTTCTCCTACTTGAACTGACACTACCGCAAATGCAGACTGATTGATAAATCTATGACTATGATAAATCTTGTCAGTAGCACATGCAACACTACTACTCCTTCCACTACAATTGTTGGTGTTACTGTTTGTGTAATCGTGTTCCTCCCAATTGACTTCAGTGTTATCATCTGCCTTTCTCCAAGCACATGATATTTGTTCTAACAAACATTTTCGAGCACAAATCTCACTGATAGTGAGACAATCTGATGGCGACTTGCATTTGCAGATTACTACTGACTTGAAAATGAGGAGGATGAGAAAGGATGGATTCCAGTGTAGATTTGCAAGTAGAAAATAAGTGGTAAGACGTTGGTTGGAAATAATGAGTTGATCGATAGACTTGACTGTATTTGTGTGACTGACTCGAATGGTTGGAAGTTGTCTCACATCGTGTAAGCCAATTTTGACGAATGCCTCCCAAATGATGGAATGTAAATCAACATAGAGTTGGTGCACAGACATTCATGTATGTTTATGTTTGTGAGAGTGAGTTGTTTCTCCATAGATTTTTCTTTGTGTGATCAAACATCTCAGCGAACACAAAGCAGTGAAGTAATCGATATACTGGTTAGGAGGTCTAGTGATGTAATGGCTTCAGTCACCATGGTGTCAATCATTCCATGATGGTTGATTTGATTTCTCAGTGTCACTGTGTTATGAAAGATGTATTATTGTTATGTACTCGTTGAGTAGTTACTATTCCTGACGCGGAAAGAGGGAAATCAGAAGACCAACAGGTTTACGATGATACTTGTGTTTTCCAGACAAGGAAAATAAATGTCACACAAGAGTATGAGTGAAATGGTACGAAGTGTACGAACGTGGGAACAAATATAAAGAAGTGTCTAATACAAAAGTATGTATGAAAATGGCTAATACTTATGAAGCAACAGACAGACAGTCTTATCATGATTGGTTGTAATCCCATGTGATAACAAGGTCATATATTGTTTATTTAGTTAATGGACAGAAAAAAGCATAATGTCAGTTATAATGGAATATCGATCCATATACACATAGCAAAATATAACAGACTGTCAAAAACAAAACACACATCATGTGGATAGATATCAATTATGTAAATGCGTATACATACTCCCACCCTACCGTTAAAATATTGTTGAAATCAATTCTACGTCTATTTTCCACAACTTGCATTCCACTAACCGGTCTATCATCCAGTAATTTTCACTCCTGATTGCTCTGAATTCCACCAGGATATTTGCGTTAGACTCTTTCATTCAACGTATATTTTCAGTTTATTATCAAAATATTGTGTCAGTGGGATATATCGACTTGCTCTTGCGAATAATAGGAGTGAATACTCACGATATCAACTGACCAGTCTATATATCTATGCGTTGTAATTTAGCTAGGAGTTAGCTGGTGGCAGAAAACTGAAGATGTTTGGACTTTTCAGTGAGACTAGCTTTCTACTTTACTGACACTCATCAGAATGGAAGTATTGCTATTTGATAGTCCATAAATTCACTTTGATGTGACATAAGTTACATAAATGGTATCAGAAACCTCATGAATTTTATCAATAAGTATTTGGCTTCATGGATTTCAACTGACTATGACAATAATGTTGAGATTGCATAATCTCTGTTTCACCATCTACTCAATGAGGCTGGAGAAGTGAATCGCATTCACTTCGACACTCACATAATCCCCAAACATCATTTTAGATGAAAAAAATAAATGAGTGAGGAGACATGAAACATTCAGCTCCTACTTTGTCGCCAATCTCCACTTATTCGTTGCAGTCGTATCTATCTCCTTACTCAATCGGTGTACTATGTTTGTTATTTCGAAGACGGAAGCAGTGTTTCCACTCCACTCATACAAGTAGTCGAGAAAAAAATTACCTTCAGATGTTTCCTGTTCGCCTAAATATTCGACCCCTGTTAAAAACGGAAACACCAGACGTCAAGATTATATTCATTCGAGTAATTGTTTGATAACAAGCGAAAAATTAATATTTCTAAGGTAAATAGACGTTGTACTGCATTGCGCCTTTGTAAAGACATGTTAATATAAACAGAACTTAGCCTGAATGAGGACCCGGCTTATGGCTTATTCTCTTGCAGAAGGAGAGATTGATTAATCGTTTAATTTGTGTTAACTGAAAGTTCACTTATCTGATAAATCTTTGTGGACAAAACCGAGAAGATTAACAAAGTCATCACCTCGGACATTTCAATTTCAAAAGCTGTACAAGTGTAATGAACACATACATACACACGCAATTTAAAATCATCAAAATAATCACCTAGATTGTCATTGAAATGGAGGCGGGATTAAAGGATAAATTGGTTATCAATTTGATGTGAAAATTTACGAGCTGTCCAGTACTCCCACGTTTTCCAATGGTTCGATAACTAATGTCAGCTAATGGTGAAATCCTGTAGTAAATCTAGAATCGTTAGAAGTTGGAATTCATTGACCGTTGGATTATGTCTCACCGGCTGAATGTCTTGAGAGCGCTCTCTGTAATCAGTAGATACTGGGTTCAAGTTGGATTTCACCTCGAACCACCATTAGTCACAGAATCACTGAAAAACGATATTAGATATTATTTTATCCTGCTTCTAGGCTTTTCAGCAGTACACCCTTTGAATACACGAGAAATTGTAGGCAGTTCCAGGGTTGTGACTTGGTTCAAGAATTATGATAGAAAGCCGGGCTCGTTGTATTTGTTCATGTACTGAGAAGGCTGCCTAGGATCACGAGTGATATTCCTGATTGTAGTTGACTGGATTATGAGACAAAATTGAGAATGAGACCAAGAAGACAGGCATACATTGGACCAATGAGAATACGCTAGATGATTTGAGCCTCAGTCACATCATCCGTAGTTGATCATCATCAAGTTTGAACCCTGTGTTAATTAAGTTGGCCGAAATCAGTCAATCAATCGAAGTGATTCTCAGAGAAGTCAAACTCAATACATGTCACGTCATTGACAATGAAGTGAATGTGATTCTTAAGTGAGTCACTCCTGAGAACTAATAAAAATGCCCTTCTTCCATAAATGACAATAATTTATGTATAAAACTTGAGCGCAGTGGTAGCAAATAATCCACTGCGTGATACATCTAACAAATAAACTAATATGCAATTGCATTTACTACCTTCTGGTGTACGATCACACTAAGCGATGAGCATAAAATGCGTGAACTGTTGTATTTGCTGAGTGAGGACACTGTAACAAACGTATACTGCATAACGTGATTTACGAATGATGATATTTGAATAATATGCATGGTCACTTAATTCACTCATATAAGTAGTATAGTGCGTGTGCGTATGCGAAACAGTCAGACCGGTATATATTGTAGCGAAAAAGGTGAAATGCGAGATTTTGTGACAGCGTTCTTCTAAAAATGATAAATTTCGCGTTGTAATCGCATTTTCTCGTAATTTCCTATCATTTTTGCAAAATGGATATTTGTGGCATGGTAGTTGGTGTTTTTACAGGTAGTGACTGCTTCCTGCGCCGCAGCATTGAACTAAGGTTTCTGTGCATTATTTGTAAGCCGCCATGCAATTATATTCATGGTGGCTTAAAAATAACAAAAAAGATGATTCGGTGGTTTTCAACTTGGCTACAATCAGAATGATAGTCTCACATTGTACAAACCAATCACCATGTATATACGACTTTCTGTAAACAAGGCGTCAACTAGCCACATTATCGTGACATTAAACAAACTTGTTACTCTGGTATCTGCCCTCGTGAAGAGATGATGAGGCACGGAGTAACCACTGTATATATATTAATAAGTTCTCTCAAGGTAAAGTGTAGCCATACTAATCAGACTTCAGTGTGTCTGATCTTACTCATGATTTTCATTTGTTTGCATCGCTGAGTGAATGTCTCTCAATTTTCTCACATCCTGTTTCTACTGAGTGTTAAGGAGAACAAACATCAAGAAACCATGACTGCTTAACGTCTAACTCGTCAGCTCTCACTCCATCTCTGTCTCCTCTAACCAATAACTTTGTAGTCCATGACAATCAGACTTCAAATGTTTATCATCATCATCACCAATAATAGAATTCATTCATTGCTTGCCTCCTCGAGTGGAACACTGATCAACCTTTGAACTTATCCATTTCACACGATTGACAGGCTGCACTTCTATCCGGCTCCACTACTTCACACGGGCTTTCGGTTCATCTTCACATTATATTTTCCATTTTCACATCATACCAAACCCATGTTTGTCGCTGATCGTTCAGCTTGCATTCGATGAGTGGAACAGTGTTTGGTGTCACTCAATGATCATCACCGTGTATATCCGGTCAACATTCATTCCCTACTGGATATTCGTTAGTGGGACAATAGGTTGTTGTCTGACTCTATTTCATGTCTCTCCCTCCCTCCACCTCAACTGATGCCGTTTAAGTCGTCCGGAGTAACAT
The DNA here is from genome assembly GCA_944472135.2 of Trichobilharzia regenti. Lineage (NCBI taxonomy): Eukaryota > Metazoa > Platyhelminthes > Trematoda > Strigeidida > Schistosomatidae > Trichobilharzia > Trichobilharzia regenti. The sequence goes on along the minus strand of OX235264.1, from coordinate 42,652,253 downwards.
TTTATCAGATCATGAGGTGCTAAAATTTCTACTAAACATTCCGTCTGAAATCAATTGCTTCTCACATACTTCATCTGTCAATAAGTAAGTGACTAGTAACAAGCTCCGATAAGCAGCAATTGAGAAAAGAGAAGGAGCAACATCAGAGAATATTGCGTGACACCAAGTAGGTGTTGGTCGAAGTGAATTACAAAGTCTATTCATTCTATTCCACTCGGTATAATTGCTTTCAGCTGTATATCATATTTGCTCACAAGAATTTCGCGTCACGGTTGAAACACTGGCGACTGATTTTAGTCAAAGTGGTCACTATTCCTACTGGCTAGGCGCCACCAAACCTAGAGACCAGTTGAATGAACAATCCACCATCATGAGAGTAGATCTACGACCAACATTGTGAATGCACAGAGACGACCCAGTCTTTCCACAAAATATATTTTATAAGTGTCACTGATGACCCGATTAGCTTGGTGGCGAATCGGACCACAGTCCTAATTTAACCACCTGGAAGTTAAACATACTGCATCATTGATTGTGCACTGAAACCCACATTCCTGTTTAAGACTTTCACTGACTATGCATCCAAGGCAATAACAGAATTAACATGCAGCTAAATAAAATATTAATATCAGTTGGCTGTTACTGGGAACTGAATTCATCAGAAGGATAATTCATGAATATTGAGTGTCTCTTGAGAAGTATGCAAACTCCAACGTGATGCAGAACTCATTTCAAGACCAGGAACTTTTGCAGTGAGTTCGGTTCACATGGCAGGTTGAAAGTGACTAGTTCTCCTCATATGATTCCCAGATAGAATTTATAATGAAACAACAACATCAGGAGAATTCTTGCAACCCAGTGACCATCGAAGGGTTAATTCATCCTTCCTCTTCTTCTTCTTCTTCAGAGATTTCTCCACAATGCGCAACTGTAATACGAAAGGCATTCTAGGCTAGATGTCAAGTCAAAAACTAGAATGAAACAGCTCTACAGTTCTCACATGTGTTCGATGATCCATTCACCAGCCATGTTTCGTGATGAAATCGAAGTTGGAAGTAAATTACGTGCGTTCGAGTCAACATTTGAGAGAGATAACCAATGTTATTAGTATTCATTCCTTTTGTTCCGAGTGGTGTTTACCCATTCCAGAAGAAATGGAATGTGACAGGATAGATCCTATCATGGTGACCTGTGTCCATGATTACTGCTCATTACTCTGAACTGTAGAACAAAGATGTTTTTTACCCAATGAAATTTTCATACCCTTTTTCTTTCCTTCTTCTCACCCTATAAGTTTACATGATTTTCCTACCCCTCCTGTATGTGACCTTGATCTGTTAACAATCGGACAAACATTGTAAGTACTTATACTATTGTATCCCATATAAATGTGTATGACAGATATGCGTGTGTTCAGTTTGTCTACAATGGGTTGCACAAATACATTAAACGTTTCAGATAAATTATGTCCTCTTATTATCTAAGTTTGCGTGGCATTTCATTGGTCGGAATGATATCCCCATTAAATAAATGTGTATGTGCGATGAACTTCAACTGAAAATATACACATAACCTTTTCTTCTGATAACGAAAACGTATCTTGAGATTGTATACTGAGACAGGTTTCTAATGGAAACACTGATAATCAAACTAAACTGAGCGAGAAAGAAATGAATATCAGTAAAAAGTTTGAGCATTGTGGATTAGATCAAATAAAGCATAATAATATTTCAATAGTTTACACACAATGATAACTTTTGTTACTGGTAATATTTCGAGCAAAAACAATTCCAACAGTGGTGTGAACACGGGCAGTAATTTTGCTCGAAATATTACCAATAACAAACTTGTCATTGTGTGTAAACTATTGAAATATAATTATACTTTATTTGAAAAGAAATTGTTGCGCTTTAGAATAATGACACAGGGCGTCGAATAATACGGTAAGACGAGTTGCTCTGAGCATGTATGATACACTTTACTTAGCTGTTTGAAGTAGTACGAAAAATCAGCGTAAATGTATTGACGAGAAGACAAAGACGAAACTGATCTCTCGATTGTAATTTGACATTTTACAGCAAGAGAATCGAAGCATGCAAACTTTTGGCATGATGAGCATCTTTGTCGTGACTTACTAGTTGTTCCGTATACATTCACAGCCCCTTTCATATGAAGGAACGAGAGTCATTGGGAGATTCCATGTTTATTAGCATAATTATAAAACAGTAATTGATTCCTTATTATTTCAGCGACCCTAGAGTGAAAAAATCCCATGTTCTAATAATATTTTGAGTAGTTTTTTCGAAGACAATGCATCACTGAAATTACCATTCAAATAATCTGAATCACAGAGTGAATGGTTGTTGTGAGACAAAAGGGATGCTGTTTGGTTCATATGTAGGATTTAGTTGAACTCTTTTGACAAGGAACTAGTGATTTGAATCAATGCTGATCCGTACTATTGATTGGTAGACATGAGTAACTGGATGTCACTCCCATCAACCCGTGGTGCTTGGTAGCCAGAGCAACATGATCTGAAAAACAGATGACTGAAGCTATTTCGTATCAAAAGGACACGGCTGAACTGCTTGAAAGAGTAACTGCTCCATATAATGTTAAAGTCTATTTCAAACCTTATTTTACAGAGAAAGTTTCGATGGGTGTCAACGATAAGGTTTCCGTAAAGGAAACAAAGGTAGTCTGTCTACAGGATAAAATGTTGAAAATGTGAGACTTACTGTGTAGGAGGAGGCAGCAGACAAGTGAAAGGTCAGCGTGAATAAACACTGGTTGTGAATGAAACATCCGCCTAGAAATGAAGAATAATTAAAGAGGCTTGAAAATAGGTCAGTTATAGTAATTCATGCTATGGACAGTGGAAATAAGATCGATTTCATCAATGTCAAAATTCTGTGAGGAAGACTTTCATTCACATAAAGAAATGCTCACCTCTGAACCCTTGCATATTTTGACCACATCGAATGCAATCAATAAGAGACAAGGAATAGACTTGTCACCTATATGGCAAACCCTATGAAGCAAAACAGATAAGGGAAAGAAAACAATTGGGCAATTCTCTATTGTGACCTATGCAATTTATTGTCGTGTTTTCAGATATGAACTGACGTGTTTTCCATATACCAGACAATTATGTCAAACTCATTCAGGCAAACATGAACATGTCAAATTTTTTACAGGTTTGAACACGAATAGACATCAATTACAGAATCATTTGAAAGCCCGGAAGAACTATCTGACTGCTTCGTCCCAATTGGGGAATCTTTAGCGGGACGCCCACATTTGAGATCGAAGCTATGATTTTTCTATAAAAAGGCGATCCTGTAGACCACTTAGCCAATTAGAGGTAATCCAATGGCTCATGAATTCAAACTTTTGCTAATTCTGCCAATACATATGCAGCGCGAACGACAGCCAGTGTCATAGACTTTATACACGAAGTTACCTGGAGTTCTTGTGAGAAGTCGTAACCATCGGTAACTACTAATTGGGAAAGAGGTCAGTTACTCGCATGCCGACACTTGATAATTTGATATTAGCCACTGCGTATATGTGGTGACTATTGATACTTTCTATTGGTATAAATGTCTACCGACATGCGACCTTCAAAGGAGTTCACTTCGATATGACCTCTAACTAAATATTTTGGTAATCAGTAAAATCAGAGCAATTCTGCTTTTTTAAACTCTATGGGATTATCTTAAGTAATTTCACACTGATCAGTAAGTTTACTTTCAAGGCAATTGCTGTCGTGGATAAGAATGAAGGTAATATAATTATTAGTACCAAAATTAAAATGTCTGAAACTCAACTGCAGTTGTACCTGGACAGCAAAAATATTTCGAAGATAATTCTATGAATTGATGAGTTGCTTTCGACTACATAAATTTAAGGAAACATCCAAATGGATTCATATTATTGTGAGTTACATTTAAAACTTTTTTTATTCGAAATTCGAAATATGGGTTTTGGGAACATTTTGTTGGCAAGCTGATTTCGTTGATAATGTGGGTGACATCCTAGAGCCTTCACATTTTCGCGTATCCCATTTTCACGACACATATATCAAATACTTGCTCTACGTTTTCCACTTTGTATGGTGCATTTCTGACCAGCCAATCTTTGTATTCATATCCGATTTTAGCCTACATACTCCACTAATTGGTGTCATGTAACTGCAGTCAGCTATGGCCTTTCTTCCCACCTGCCCGTCACTGGAGCATATAAGGAATAATGTGGAATTGCTATATTGATTTTATCTAATGATGTTTAAAAGAATCAGTCAGGAATTCAACAGTGTTCGTGGAACTGGTCGTTGGAAGAACATTGGGAGGATAGATGGATGGCATTATCTGATAAAATATAATAACTGAGCATAATATTGGAAGATCGATTCCTCTCAACATCGAAATACCTCTCATTTCTTACAATGGCTTGCTGTGGAAAAACCGGAACTTCAGGTGTGTTCATTTCATGGGGAGTAATGTGTCAATTATTTAGTGATTATTGTAAGGTGAATGACATCCTACTGGATTGGCAAACCTCAGAATATTATCTTCTTTTGATCAACACAACGCTGACTCTCCCAGCTATTTCTGCATACTTCCAAAATTCAGATGGCCGGCCGGTGATAACAATTGGACGAAATAAATTGAATTCACGACCTCCCGAACGTAAAGCTGTTATTCTTCATATAGCGTGACCAAATGAAACATTCGATAAAAATCATCTCAAATCTATTATATATTTCAATTTCCTTATCAAGCCTACTATGCAGTCAGTGTGGAAGTATGGTAAATGCATTACATTGTGACTTATATGTGAAGTGGTTTGTTGAGTCTTATCTTCAATAGAGATACAAGAAGTGGCGCTTGGAAATTCATTTGAAATTGTCTTGACTACCTTTCTTTTCATGGTGGATATGAAGAGTAGGCATGGCGTAATCCGCTTTTTATTTTGAATGATAAGTGATGGCTGTGAATTGATGAGAACCTTACCAGTTGAAAGGTGTTTTCATGAGTAAATCAGTCCTTCAGATTCAACATTTCACATCTATAAATAAACATTATAGTGATGGTCTAATCTCTTCCTCATATTCATTTATGACTAGATGAACACCTGAAAAACCAAAATGTGATTAAACCGCCAATTCACCACTGACACACCGAAATGAGGTGAGTGTAGACACAAAACTGTGTGCAGTAAATTATGCTTATTCAATTTCGTAAAAATTAATATTCCATTTCAACAAGGTTGTATTTAAGAGCATTCGAGGGTGATTGGCATAAACCTGCCATCATAAATGTACGCTGATATGATACACATTCATAGAGCCAATTTATAACAGTCGTAATTGCGGCGATAGTACTTTGTATTTCATGACAAAATTACTCATTCATCTGCATAAGTCTGTGATATTTTTATGATTAGGTATAGATATTTCAAATGCATTTCAAATAGTTCCCGTAGTTAGTTAGTGTTTAGAGAAATAGTACACGTTCCCCTGTGAAATTCCGATTTAATTGACTTCATATACGATTCACTGTTTTTTGGGGAATAGGACAGAGTGAAACAAAGTCATTAGCTGTGTCGTTTCATACACTTTGTGCATCGTTATTTCAAGAGAGTCTTAAGGACCGTGATACCTGACTGAAATTTATCCATACGTTTTTATTCTATTGTAAGAAAATTACCAAATGTTTGCTGATATCAACACGAAAGTCTATTCATCTTCACTGAATTATTGTTTCTCCAATAGTTTATCAGCAATTTTGTGACGAATCAAGTGCGGAAGTTGTGTGATGTGATATAGAATCCTTCGAGACTGGATTGTAAATTTAATCTGCTTGACAAAGAATATAAACTTGCGTTAAATCAGATAAACCTATGGCACACAGTCACTCGGTGTTACTAGACGGCTTCAACAAATTTCTTGATTTGAAATACTTGTCTCTTGTCTGTTTATAGTGCTGAATTTTACCTTTTGATAAAATGAGACGTCAATACAACTTTCTTCGAAAAGAATAACAATGTAGGTCTGTAACTAATTGGCTTCAAGAACTATGCAAGCAAGCACTTTAACAACTGATGAGACGTAATGGTTGACATTCATCAATGATACCGTTCAAATTTAAAGGACAATCTCAAGAAAATCACTCATGAAGTAGTGATTGAAGTGTCACTGACAAAATTCAATATCTCTTGTTCCCTCCAACTTCCCTTGAATAAAGTGACTTTGGAAATACAAAGAAATATATTTTCAAGTAATTGTTAGAAGGACATAATACTGGACGGACAACATATAGTGGGTAATGGGCAGCAAATTAGTCCTTCAATAAGAATCTTCAAAATCATTCAGCTAAATGGGTTTCAATGATAAAAACCTGGATACGGAAATGGTATTCACCATCCACATCAAAACCACAGCTTCTAGGTATCAGGCTTAGTTATGTTTCTGTAAAATGACCTAAGTTCAAGGTGGTTATTAAGGTAGCAATAATGTTGAACCTGATTTGGTGAAGCGCTTCTTTTGATTTGGTGTGACAAATTTAGTTTGGATATTATACTCGTCAAGGTTGCTTCCCCTTTCAAAATTATTTGCATGAATTTATTCCTGTCAGTGTTCACTTTTTAAATCATTTTTCAAATCCTCGTTTTTCGATTATGATTACTGATGGAAACTGAGGGCTGAGAATGTGGTTGCCTAACTGCATCACTTAATACGATCAACTTCTTCGAAAACAGCATAATACGATGATGTTGGAATTCATCTTCATTTTATGCGAGTAGTCTCGAAAACTTATTAAGTATTACCACGATGTATTTCACCGCTTCATCTGAAAACCATGCCTCCAAGATTTTTGCTTGAAGTAGCTGTTTCTAAAATGTGACGCTCACTTAACGAAAAATTCGAACGTAAACATCTCTTTTAATATCAAGCCTACTCAATCTCCTCAGCATAGGCTATTCCAGAAACGGCATATCAATATTGAATATTGGATTCTTTAGCGTATTAGTGAAGATGTATTACGAATTCACTTGGTCATGAAATGTTTGTGAGGTGTTCTGAACATAATGATGCACAATGACTGATTTTGTATCTGCTGTTTGTGAAGGTGGAATTGATGACGCTTTACAAATATTTTTCAGATATGAACAGAATGAAAAACTGGCATTTCATTAGTTTTCAATATTTAATGAAAATTTTGCGGTTTCCGGCTATTTTACAGAACATTTCACACATCTTTATCAGTTATTTCTGAAGGTGTCTGTTTTACCTTTTCACTCAAGTCCTGTGGTTTTTCTGTGTATGCCAGATTCAATGAAAAATATCTAAAAATCTACGTGAATTACTCGTTTTTTCTATTGAAATTTCAGTTATGCTGTGACTATACAGCATGACCATACAGCAGAATCTTTAACCATAATTTCCACCGTTATGGAAAACATACCATTGAGACAACAGCCTTGAGCTGTTTATCTGAGTGAAGTTTCCTAAACCGACATCAATAAACAAGCCAAGAAAACTATTTAGTATAGGACAAAGGGAACAAAATATTCTATATGAAGAAAAGAAACTAAACAGTTGCGGATTCAGAAACATCCCAAACATGCATTCATAGTGAGATTGGCTTTCGATGAATGTTGAACAGATTCAAACAGTAAATTATATGCATTCTATAGTAGGAGCAATGTTCACCGTCATCTTCACCGCTACTTCATCTTAATGACAGCCATTGCGGTGTTTGCGCAAGGCGAAACCATATAAAGTATTCATCCGAGTCGAAATACTCTCCCTGTTTACCACAAGGGCGAAAACGCAGGAAATAGGAGAGAGTAACATTGTTAGCTCTGTAAAATCGAGGCAAAAAATCTGAGCATTTAGAATTTGTAAAAATAAATATTTCAAATATATTTTATATGAATATAAATTTCATATATTTTCACAGTTTCAGTTGTATGAAGTTTCAACTTAAACGATGATACTGAAAAAAGCCTATGAAACACACCCTAAACATTTGACAAATCTCTCAAAATCATAAGGAGAAAAACCCATCATTCTTATGTCTTAAAAAATCATATTATATCAGTCTTCTTTTTTCAGAGAGAGAGAGAGAGGGGATTTAGGCATTTCTATCAAGAACATAAAACATCGATTTGAGAATAGAATTTAGGCATCATGTACTTCTGTAAGTACTACTTTTATTCTCTATAAAATTGTTCAATGTTTCAGTCATTGTGTTGTACCAAGTAAAATACTCTCGTAGAATGTGAAATCTTCTATTCAGCTTGTTAGCACTTTGTTGTTGTTACTCCATTGTAGAATTCATTCACAGTTTGAAATTGTGACTGAGACGAGCTGTTAACCGATCACTTCATCATTCTGGTTTATGATATAATCTACTTCAAAGAGGAATGTAACGCTCGGCATCCATAATGTAAACTGAAACAAAGCTGTGAATATTCCTTTTTTGTCCGCCGCTTGAGCGCATAGGATGATGTTGGGAAAGCCGTTGATGAACATGCATAATTATACACCCAGTTCAACTGACTACGCGAGAGCAATCCAACCCAGAGGAGAGATCCTTAATTTGCATACGTAAATTTAGGGTGATCTTGAAGATGTAGTGTAACTCTTCCACTCTAAATGCTCTCTTCACTGCATTCTCAAAGCATCCTGTTATTATTTCATAAATGTACACAGAGTTTGAATAAGTATACAATCAGAGTGCCTTTAAAAACATTCATTAATAACAGAGAATAAACTTGAATTGTAGAATTGTGAAATCGAATAAAGCCACAAGATTCAATGCAATATGCATATCATAGATCAGTTGTGAAATTGAGATTAGTGAACTCTTTGCAATATAACGGAATTGTTCATTATTTTTTGCATTAAGAAAGCACTAAAAGCTGGCTCATCTGATGCTTTGGAATACACATCATCTCGTTACTGGTCACATAAATAAGAGCGAAACCCTGATCTATACCAACCTACTGTTTCATTCCTCTTAGTTTATTTGTATTGCTTAGGAATAGGTGAAATAGTTTGCGGATGACCATAGACACAGATATGCATATGTAAGGAAGATGAGAATCAAGTAAGGCCTTCTGAAATGAAATTTTCTATTCAAAAAACTGATGGTTAAAATAATTCTTCTGAAGTGACCGAGTTCAACCACACGCCTTCACTTTTTAAGCAGGAGGGCTGAAGCTCGGTTGAGTATTTTTCTGTTGATGGATTAGGATTAGGTATTTGCTATGCGACTATTGACTTCAAAGTTCAAGTGAATTCAGGTAGGAAAGACAGTACAAGTACATATATCATTGAAGAAAACCTTGACAGAACCAAGAGGGTAGTAAGAATAATTCAAAACTATGCACCTTTCTAGTCTTCTACAATCCCAAAATCAATCACTTCATTGTCACAACCGTAGGCATACTTACGGCCAATATAACAGGAATAAACCTGCGAACTGGAATATTGTGGTAATGTGAACGAAATAAATAAACCGGGATCGTTTTTGAATGAAGAACTGATCGTCTTGTGTCACGTTAGCATTACCAGTTTAGGATATATTTCCCAGCAAACAGTGTATCTTTGTTGTTAATTGGTTTTTGTATTCCATTCAAGATCTCCGGATGAATATTTGAGTATTGGACGCAAAACAAACGTTGATGTTTTGGATAATAAACTTCATTAAAGTGTTGAAAGCAAAGATTATCATGGCTAATCATAAAAAAAACATTGAAATGAGATCTATGTTAGCACTCAAGCTCATTAGTAATATATTGAAAGGAGACTTGCATATGAGACATTGGGGAATAGTACACATTAATGAGAAACGATAAGTTCTACATCAGTTGGTAAGGATATCAAGCAGTTACAAAGAACTTTAAATTGCATTTATCTTCGAAGTGGATTTTATCACAAACCAAAATGGCATAGTGATCTATTTACAGCTCATCTTGGTTACAATTTCAAACTGTGAATGAATTCTACAATGGAGTAACAACAACAAAGTGCTAACAAGCTGAATAGAAGATTTCACATTCTACAAAAGTATTTTTACTTTATACAACACAGCGATACATTTAACAATTTTATAGAGAATAAAAGTAGTACTTACAGAAGTACATGATGCCTAAATTCTATTCTCAAATCGATGTTTTATGTTCTTGATAGAAATGCCTAAATCCCTCTCTCTCTCTCTCTGAAAAAAGAAGACTGATATAATATGATTTTTTAAGACATAAGAATGATGGGTTTTTCTCCTTATGATTTTGAGAGATTTGTCAAATGTTTAGGGTGTGTTTCATAGGCTTTTTTCAGTATCATCGTTTAAGTTGAAACTTGAGATGTCTGAAACTGTACAAATGTCTGAAACTTTTTATGTAGTGTGTACTTTCTACGCGTACTGACTGTTTTTTTCATTATTGAATTCATGCCTGGATGCAGTAAACATGTTTATCTACATTCAGTTGTAAGAATCGAATAAAATGAATATTTTCTATATATTATGTCACGCAACAGATCGTTTCAACTTAGAATAAATAGTCAAAGAAGTGCATAATACTCACATTATTTCGCCTTGATTTCACGGAGCTTACAATGTTACTGTGTCTTATTTTCTGCGTTTTCGCCCTTGTGATCAACACTGAAAGTAACCCAAGTAAGTTTTGATGATTTTCGTGTTTGCTTTTGATTGAATGCCTATCTAAATATGTGAAATGTAAGCCTAATTCGGGTTATAACTACGCAATGTTATTCTAAAATGTTGAAAACTTGTCTTGCCAGAGATTTCCACATACCTATTTTTAGACAGTATTGTTCTTCATGTCACAAGGCACACGAGTTTTATGATTGACAGAGACGTGAGCTGATAGGATACGTTGACAGAATGTTTAGGGATTAAATGCTTTCTGAAATATTTTGTTTTCGGTGGAGGCTATGCCACATGTCATAATAATATTTCATTTTCATGAAAGGAATGGATGGGAAGCAATAAGGCAATAAATTTAATGTATGTGTTGTGACATATGATTCATATCAGTGGAATAATGTGACAGGAAATCGATCCGTCTGTTCATGATTACTTTCATGGATTCACACAGTGAATATGTGACGATTTCGTGCAGCGTTCTTTGGTCATCTACAAGTGGATGTGAGGTTGAATAGTAAGATTTTTGTGCTGTAGGATATCGTGGACAAATAATACAATCTTCTATTCATCGTTTTGGTTTGCATCGGTGTATCTGCATTGGGTGTGCCAGTATTAGTTAAATGCTTGTTTGCGATCCTAGTTGGATTTCAGTAGAAAGCATGTATAAAGCAAGTAGGACAGGACGCGTGTCCCAGATTCCACTGCTTTCAATACGCGAAATGATCAAATCTCGTAGGAAGAGGAAACTAACTGATGTTCTCTTTATAATCAGTAACATTTTTGTATATACGCATTTGGAGCACAGGTTTCCAGCATGCTTTTGCATGGTGAGGAGGCTAAACAGAGGCTGTTACTTATCTGATTGGTATGTTTTTTATTTCTCATCATTGATGGTCGATGTTATTTAACACCGCTTTTCTTCATTTGCGAATAACGACCGCAAACTCTCGGTTTTCGTATGAGGAGCTGTATTGACAGGTTGTTATGTTCAAATAGCTTGTTTGACTAGCCCGAATGGTTTTTCTTATACCGAATTATTGCCGATGCTTTCCTGACGTAATTCATCTGACTAGACGTATTACAAAACCTGCATCCGTATCATTGTCTTCTCATTGAACCCACCAAAAATACTTGACTTCTTTTCAATGAATTGTAGTCTGTGTGTACCAAAAGGTATCCCTCATACTTATCAAGTATAGAAACAGAAAATCAGTCTCATTTTCGACACCATGTTTAGGAGTGCATTGCGTAGATTGTCACAATTCAGTTGACTTCATTTCCCATCGACAAATGAAATCATGTAGTTGTGGGAGGTTATCTGACCTTATATGCACAACCTTCAAGCATATTGCAGAGTGTTTTGCTGAATGTGGAGGCTGTTACGAATATTGGTCTCTCATCCTTCCATTCGGTGTCAACGATATTCAACCACTTTCACTTACTTATATGACTAATAAACACTGACTGGTTAATATTATGTTGCAATAGAGACTACAATATTGTGATGATAAAATCGACAGTCTGAATGGCATGAGTGTTTTCTGCCTGATAGTCTATACAGGAAACATGCTCACGTCGAATCAGGGAAATAATTCGAAGGTTCATCTGCCGTATGTCGTTTGAGGAACACAATCTAATGATTACCGATGCTGTTCAGAACGACTGAGACCGAATTAAATAAAGTCTGCATTTCGAATCAGCTTCATATCATTTCTAAAACTTATGAGGTTGGTTTACTGAGTGTTTGAAATGCGAATATTTTCCAGCCTGGGATCAACTCAAGTAATCATCGTTTAAGCTCTCACAGTGTCGGTTAAGATCTGTGAAATTCATAACAATATGCCTTAATCAAATTCCACTCCGACTGGTCAATATCTCCTTAGTAACCCACGGTGGCAAACTAGGCGATCATTTCTTAGGATTTTTAGCCCCAAGAAATTATCACATCAGAGGACACTGTATCATCCGTTGAAAGAAACTGCAATATGGATGTCATATAGGAATTCCGATGCTTCTGATAAAAATCATCAATACACACACGTAGCTAGTCATATGTTGTTGGAGTTTACTAATGCAGATTATTTATTCATTCCAAAATTTGTTATGTCTACTGAGTAATGCACCTAAGTCTGTATTAACTGGGATTTGGAATAACTTTAGCAGTCAAGAGTTTGTTGCACGATTAATGACTGTTATCCTTTGTATTGAGCAATGAAGCAGACTAACTTATGGAATCTTTTCAAAATCTGCTAGTTGTCACAGATACATTGAATAAAACACTCAAATAATTACCTACAATCGCATGCTTTATGGTGACTAACTCTGGGATGAATATGGTGCTTTTCGTCCTGTGTTTGCTTCATGGTTCTAAGAATATGCAGACATCCATTTCAGTGTTAACTTTCCTCATCTCATTATCTGTCTGTTTAGGTTGTTATTTCTGTTTGTCTTATCTAACCTAATCTTCTTATTGTCATGTTGACGGATGTTGTCTCCAAAAGCTTTGCATAAAAAACTACTGCCTCGACTGGAGTTGTTAATATGCCGCACTACAGCTGATAAATACGGTCTGATATACTAAATGGAACTCTTAAACGTATATATATATAGCTAATTGCCGTAGCGATTCAGGATGTATTCAAATTGTGATTTATTTTGACTCAGATGAATGCTTGATATGGATTCGCCTTGCACTAATACTAGGAAGTGCTTTCAAAATTTCTGTCATCAGCATGAAATAGTAATGAAGACGGCAGTGCACACTGTACCAAGTTAATACCATATTTATTGATGATAATTCTTCGACACATTATGCCAACCTGAACAATAATGTGGATTGAAAGCCACTAAGTTTCATACTATGAGTCATCTTCCATCTGAAGTTTATTAAATTTTTCGCATCCACTTTGTCACAGTGTATAAAAAAATGTCAAAGAATAATGGGCGTTAAAAATGATTATCTTTCAATCAGTATGTCATCAAGTTATCTACTATGGTATGGAGTATTTTTAACCTGTGAATGATTAAAAATCTCTTGGTTGTATGTGAATTAACAGTAATGCCTCAATCACTGCATGTCAGAATCTTCAGTATTGGGATGGTACTTAGAATAATTCAGTAATTTGGTTGACATTCCAAAATATTGAGGTTTATCTGAAAAATTAAGCGTGCTCAAGAGTCACATTCCGGACACTCTAATCACGCCTTTATCTGTCAACTCGAATTGTAACAACACTAGTATAGAAGGTGTGTGTGGATGAGAAGATGCACAGAGAATCGAATAAATACTACCTGAGAAGTTAACAAACTAAGATGACATATGTGAATGCAAGAACTACCATGGAATTATGCTCCTGTATGCCCCAAGAAAATCATTAGGCCGGATAATCCCAAGAAGACTTGGTGATGAGAGACATCAGCGGGAACATGATAGATTCAGTACTATTATGAATGTATTTACAGTTAGAAAACGCGTGTAAAATTACCTTTTTATAAAAGTGTACTAATCGCAATCTTTCACAATTCTGAATCAGTTAAGTCTATGTTTCTTCGTTTTTCCTATTGATCAGTGTGACTTTTTCAAATCATTTCTTCCCACGGGAGGTTTTCATGATAAGGAGACTTCATTCAGAAGTGGAGTCGATGGCTTTGCGTATCTTTGACCTTACATCATCCGTCAATTCCTTTATTGTGTAAAATTCTCACATTTTCCGTGGGAAAGTTGTACGGATGACATCTTCTTTGGAAGGGAGAACGAGGCTGCTCTATATAGTAAGTGCCTATTATGAATTAAGATTTCCGGTCATTTTAAGTATTTTCCTGAGTCTTTTGATGCCACTTTGTGTAACTTTACCAAATGTCATTTACAAAGTGGTGAACATTTCCTGAGTTTCGCAATTTTCAACTTTTACTGACTCATCAGTCAGGAACATTTTAACGAGTGGTGTCTTCTAGTGCAATGAAATGGAATGTGTGAAATAATTGTTTGGCCTGTGTAAAGTTAAGCTGAAGCTAACCAAGTCATTTTTGAAGACAGGAATAGACGTTTTTAAGATTTATTTCGTTTCGCTATAAAATGGTAGACTACTTCAAATATTCCTCATTGTAGATGAGGAATGTAAGTCCATGTAAAGAAATACTGATGGATTTACAGGCATATAGTTTATTCCTTTTTATTCATTCTTGAAATTTCAGTTTCTGTTCTCCTGAAGGGATCAATCATAGTTGTGATCATTATCCGCCATCAGGTATAATGTTGCAGTAGTAAGGTGAATAAACTCAGAGGAGATCCTCAGGTAGCACCACACGCCAGCCTCCCATGTGCAACAGGAATGGAAGTAACTTGTCTGAGGGTGACATGTTGGATGGAACGTGAATAGAAAATGCAAGTTTGTGAGTAGTCGTGGAGCTAATTAAAAGTGACTATGGAGAGCGGAGTACAGTGGAAATGTCTTACTGTAGCTGTATTTTACACAGAACGGCGAACTAAAAAATTACACGAGGTTTGTTGACGATGTCATCAGATTAAATTGTGTCTTTTAGTTGTCTTTTCAGAAGACAGACTGGGGAAATCTAGGCTGGTATTAAAGGAGCAGTGTGAACTCTCTTTACTATTCTTATTACATTTTCTTTCGTTTAAATTTATATTACTTGTTACTTGTAAGTTGTGCACTTTCTTGAAGTGGTGGAAGCCATGACATTGCATAACATGAAGTAAAACCGTTAGCTGCAGGCCCAATCTCTGCGTTCTTTTCCATTTCCTTGATCCTAGTTTTACCTTATGATCCAAGAAATATCCTCACTCATCTTTGTTCCTTGCTACTTCCTTTCCATTAAACACATTTCTATCCATGCTACTTATTTTACTGACCTTTGTTCACATATTTCACCTCTCTGTTCTATAGCAGTCAACCGGACAAAGTCACACATTCCTATCAGCTATTAACCTAATGGCTGTTGTACACAGTGCTTGTATGTTCTTAATATACTTGTGATTCATAATGATGTACTTTAGTGTTGTTACATGCGGATACTACTGCTGACTGTCAAATTGTAACAAACATGACGAAACGTATTTGATATTTAGACTGTAATCCATATTTATGTATTATTGCACAGCTAGGATAATGAAGCCTTTGCAGGGAACATTTTCTTCGTTGAAATCTCTCTTTTCTATTTGGAAAAGGACTACTGATATATCATTCGTAGTTCGAGAATGCTTATGAAACGTCGCTAGATGTTCTGCATCTCTGAACGTTTATCTTAAGCAAATGAAGTCTGTCCTAAAATGTATGTGGAAGTGCTATTTGGAGTATCTTCCTATCAACAGCGATACAACAAAACACCAGTCCCCTTTATATATGTATATTTGTATGTATATATATTACACGTTTGTGGTTGGTGGGTTTGCTGTTCTCTGTAGTGATGTTAGATATCTAAATATTCAAACATAAATTTTCTAGAAAACAAATACTCATAATTTTACATGCATAATTTTATTTTCATACTCACCTCGTTCTAGTGTGCAAAAGTTAGTAAAGCAAATAGTATTAAATCTGTGACTTTATCGTAAATTGATTTTTCAAATCTTGATCCCTCTATAAATCGATGTTATTGGGCGATCAGTCTTTGAGTAGGAATGTTGAATGTTGTGTCTGAATGACTGATGTATTCAACAAAGCGCTCTTCAATCTGAAGGTATCTTGCGATGTTTCTTCAATTGACATGTACGATTTCGATATTCAGGCACTCATAGATTCATGTTGAAGGCATCTCCAGACGTATGAATCATGATCGTGTTCTGCCTACAAACTTTGCTGTATTCAGCATTTCACATTGATAATATACCATAAAAAAGGGAAGAAGACACCAAACGCACTATACATTGCTACTGTTAAAGGAAAAATAAAGCATTGAAAGTACAATGATGTTTCTAAGCATTAGTCTGAGTAGCAATGCTGCAAAAAAGCCTGGACCACAAATTTTATGTGTAAGTTATAATTTAATCCGTTTACCGAATTTCCACATTGCTTGAATTGTAGAATTGACAGGTCAGTTTAAACATGTACAAAATTACGGGTAATTCATATTCAATTCTTCACTCACTTTGTTGATTTCAAGGATGTCCACTCAACAATGACTGCGTTTGGATCAGGAAACCGTGATTCCAATTTAACTTGTTCATTGTAATCACCTGCTCACCACCTGAAAGTCATGCATACGCAAATGGAAGTATCTGACTGAGAGAAGTAAATGTAAATTGAAGTAGATTTAGAAATCGATACTGTTCTAAAGTTTCTTTATCGACTGGTATATCAATCACTTTTCACTCTTAACTCTAACGAATGAAGCTGAAATTCTGTTATTCTCACATCAAAGTGACATAGAGGACTTAGGGTATTTCGATGTGGTGGGTAATCAGTTTCCGATATAATGTTCAGGACATGGCTATTAGCAGTAAATTTGATCAATTCATTCTCAAAATGTTCTCAAGATAAGAGTTTAGTAAACAACTTACAATCTCTAAGTAACTCCTGCATTTATCGTTAGGTCAAAAAATTTAGGTTTTCATTAATACCCCTCAAATTATCCCTTTGTAAGCACTAATAATGATACCTGAAAGTAACAGCAGTCATATCAGATCGACTGAAGAGATGTAAAGGTAGCATTTGGATATTAATTCGTACAATAGCTGCTGAAAAAAAATTCGGTACAGACTTCAGAACGAAGACGATGTTTTGGGAATGAGTGTCATAAAAATGCACTACGTGAATATTTTATAAGCACATGCTAACACCTGAATCTCTGTGCACTGTAATAATTGAACATCTAAAGTGACGGTAGATAAAAGGGAACTATCAGAAAAATATTCCTAGTCATAATTAGTGCAAATGACTCACTTCACATGCAAATTTTATCGGAACAAACTGTGCATTCATTTTTTGTCTCACGCTCAAGAATTACGTAAGTATATAATTAATCAACCAGATACGCACTTCTGATGAATCAGAGAATCACACGAATTAAATGGCATGACATTATTGATTTTTTCCGTTCAAGGAAAGGAAATTGTGATTTTTTGTGATTTTTTAAAATTTGGAATACACTGCTCGTATTTCTCTATTCTAAATGAGCTGGAGTAATCACAAAACCTGTGTTATTGACACATAAACACTGACTGCCTTTTGGAATGTTTTTTGTGGGTAATTAGTTTATCGGCATTTCCATACGCACCAGCATTAAAAAACTGGTGCAATTGTCACAGTCGTATGCATTGCATGAAAGCCAACTCAGAATACATTCAATCGCCATGTCACGATACAAGGTGCACACAGAAACAATGAATTAATTTATTGTAATTAGTTATCATTATGGTTTTTTATAAGGCTACTAAGGATCAGAATTGTTGAAGTCCAGCTGATACTGCACCAATGAGCAAACATAGGAGTGGGGCTTCTGACAGGTGTTTGTAGCTTCTTTTATTGTTTTGTTGTGTGTCAGTGGTGATCATTTTGAATCTTTTTGAGGTTCTAATTTCTAAACTTTTGTTGAGTAATGCAAAAGCCTAATGAAGCATCGGAGATGGATTCTGGCTTTGTGGATACCCGTGTTAATTACCTTACATTTCTGAAAAATTATTTTTTCGACTTCTGAGTAGAAGTGAAATTTGGAAGAATCTTACAGATTAGGCATAAATGACCATTAAGTTGGTTCGTGGTTGCTTTCAAAAAATATTGCGTGTTTATAAGTTACACCAGATTATTGTCAATTTCAAAATTAACTCATAATTTGCAAGTCACATATATTTTGTTGGAATTTCACCACACAGTTTGGTTTTATGTATCATTAGTTTTTTCATGTAACTACCTGGATTTTGAGTGACTTGAACCACTCCAAGCTGAGTCAGAGGGGCTAAGTAATTTTTGAGCCTGGCCCCGAATGAGCGAAACAACCGTTCATTGTGTGTGACATTTCAGTCTGGCTATCAAATAACACTGATTAACTTGAGTGACATCTTATCTTACTCAATAAGTGGTTAAAGGCATCACATAAGAATCTGTTAAGCTTAAGGTTAGTATTTACATGTTGAGTCCTTCGTGAAGCACGCTAATTTATGTTTGTGATTCGAGGAAGACCTTTACATGCATTTTAGTATAAAAGGGAGAAAATTATACACAAAACCAATCAATCTTTATCAGATTCATGAAAAGCATATTGTGGAATTTTGAATGAACATAATTTTGGCTCTAACTCAGAAAAATGAAAATTGAACTGAATTTTCTCATACATTTAACTACTAGAAACCAACAGCTTAATTCCTGGGAATATTTCAAAATTCTCATTTTTCTTGCAGTCAGTACATCAAGTGAGTTCTGAAGACTTTAATTCTGGTATTCCTAATAATTCTGAATCCACCGTTGTTAACATATGCTAACTAATTATTACCAGAGGTCTGTACACTATGAATTTATTTCATGTAAAGCTATTCTCTATTTGATTGAAATAACTTAAGTAATATTTCATTAGAAGTATACACTTTAACAAGTTTATTCAAAGGATTATTGCAATATGAAAGTGCTATATTAATCCTTCGTAATAATGAGAAGTAGGTTCCTGCACATCGTGTTTACCCTTTAGCCGGAAAGATTATTTACCCATTAAATTTCAAGATAAAATTATGAGATACAAACGGTAGTCAAAATGAATGGTGAACATGCAGCCATGGAATCACACACGCACATAAAGAACACATCAAAAATTCTTAGAAAATAAAAGTAGTTTAAGGAATTACAGGTACAAAGCTTCCAGAATATATCTGTAGAAAAAAAGAATAAAATGAAAGGAATAGATACATTTCCCCATCAGTATATTTGAGCATGTATTTCGTGCTATTTACAGCAAATAAGTCAGCTATCAGTGACGCTTGAATATGTATCAGTAAAGTAAAGCATCAATGCCCTAAGTTAAAGCATAACACATTACCTTCCAGCCAGTTCTCCTTCATCGCCAATGTTCGGAACATCCCAAAATACAGTCTTAAGTTAAAGTGACGTGAATCATATTCTGGATTTATTCACAAGGTAACGGTATGTGTAAAATTTCAATTGATATTTAGCAGTCATAATTTAATGTAGAATGTCGCCATATTCTGCACGTTTACATTTAGTAAATGAGAGTTTGTTTCGACCAGTGAAATGTCACTCACACTTCAATAACATAGACAGAATTTTATTTATTCCTACAAAAATTTAATTGAAGACATTATGTGGTGTTCAGTGCAACTGGCGAAGGAAAAGCAACATATGAATCTGAATATGACGACTGAGACAAAAGAGGGGTGCAGATAAATATTTGTATTATAGTGACTGTTCAGTCATCACTGGATTGTGGGTCATAATTCGTGTCCAACCTAATGGGAAACATTCCTATTTATTGCTAAGCTTTCACAGATAACCTACAATGAATCACGTGCATAATAAGGCAGTTCATCTTCATAAAGCAAACAGTTAGATGCAGCGAAAGCAGTTATTCTGAAACATGGATGTCCATTTGTTAAGGGAAATTGCAGCTTTACCATATCCATGTTACGTATATACATCATGCTAAGGCAAAACTTCACTAATTTAATTATCATTTGTACACTGCCTTTTGGGTATTGCATATGATAATTCATCATAACGTTCTGCATTTCAAGAGAAAAGATTCGAGACAATTCTTACATTTATGTCTGGAAATTTTCCTTCTCTATGAAGACCACAAAGTGTGCATCCCACTGTATTATTACCCAGATGATATATCATGTTGAAGCCAGATCACTGGAGTGTTAATTTTCCGAATTTCGCTGCAAAATATTTACTCATTTAAAATAACCTTAATGTTATGAAGGCAACCGAACATATACTAAGACGATGACACAACTCCCGTTTGAAAAAATCAAGTAAATATCTCATCAAGCGAGATGTGCTGCACTGGCAAAGAACGTGTGTTCGCTTTGTATTTGAAGACTGACAGCGATGATACAATTCAGTAACTTGGGATAGATTCCTCACATAACAGACATTTAGTCAACCATACTATATGAGACGTGATGATAAAATGCAGTCCAACATGTTTATTTCCGTTCAGTTTGAATTCGGCAAGATTGTTTTCATCAAAAATCTATCGACAGAAATTGCCAAATATTTTTTTCTCAATCATTTTAAAGAAAAGGGTATGTATAAATTTTCAACTGATATTTAACAATCAGAATTTAAAGCACATCAGAGGGCATTTCGACTATCACGCATACTACCAGAATATAAAAAGATTAGTCACCATTCCTATATGAGACCTGATGATGTAATTCACTTCTGAAGATGGAAGAAGACTGGATTTCAGAACCAAGTGACTGAATGCCTACTGTCTATATAAACAAGCCACATCTAGTCTTGATGTGACGAGTTATTGCTGAAATTTAATAACATCTACACTTCGCTAATTTTTACTTGCAAACTAAATAAAAATTTATTTGAAATCACATTCTCACAGTAAGGTGTGTATAAATTACGAAATCATGTTTCAAATTCATTCTTAAACCACGTGTGTTTTGAATGTTATCAGCCATGTGAACTACTCCGTTAATGATACGCTCTCAGTTTATGCATATTCGGTTTCAGTATGCTCCTCCTTTTCATTCGAACTAGAGTGTTTTCTGAATCTATGTGGAAGAAGAAAGTGCAAACTTAATTGATTGAATCACACGAAATTCAAAAGTTGAATTATGTTGAAAAGTGAAAAACTGAAAACTGGAAATTTTCACACAGCAGCCAATGAAATTTTCTCAATGGGCTTAATCCAGTTGCAAACAAATACCAGTTTAGACAAAGAATCAGGTATGATGACCCTTTTATCAGGAAGCTTTCAAACCTTATACGGCTAGAATAATCCAATTCATATGTTTGCCTTACACTTCAAACTGAATCTCTTATCACATATAAATATATAAATCCTTAGATTTTCTCTACTTCAATATTTTGTTTTCCACCTAACATATTAGGGACTTCTCCAATGTGGAATATGCTAATCTACCAATTTTTTATTGGAGATCAAAATATTAATAATAGTATTCGTAATAATAATATAATGAGTTAATAAATCTCGTGTAACTGTACTTCTGGTATTTTTTTTGCTCTAGTTCAGCTACGTGAGTCATATTTCGCTCTACTGGTTTCCTCTGTTTCATTAATTTAGAAATTCTGATTTAACAACAAGAGATATTAAAGCCGACTTATTTTCCAGCAGTTCTTTCTTCTATAGTAATGAATTCTAAAGATGCTTTTCCACAGTCATCTACAAAAAGATACTTTAAAAATCAACTTTAACCGAATAAAGTTATTTTTTTTATTACTAGTATGTACACTGCATATCTTTGTGCGTGCAGTAGAACCGTATTTTGTTGATTCCATTTATCAATGTAAGGTTTTCATAAACTTGTCGGTTGGAAGATTGGCAATAAGATAGCCCGTTTCACGCTTCAAACCTGAGTAAAAATGTTGTTGCTAACCTAAAACTGTAAGTTCATCGTGCAGTCTCTCCATTGCCTCATGTCTTTCCGTAAGAGAGGTCCACAGACAACATCAACATTCTTTTGTGAAGGGAGGATGTTAGGAAATCGCAAATTGAATTTCATATAATTCTTTGTCTTATCAGTGACCTTTCGAGATACATTTACCATAATATATTTAGCCTCCTTCAGCCGTAATGGCCAATCATTAATCTACCTCGTAATGTGGTGAATTACACATGTCTAATTTTGAACGCATTGGCCAGTTTGACTAGTGAACTTCAAGTAGGCCATTCATTAAAGTTGTGTTTTTTCCTAGTGCCGTGGGCCCAAGATGACAATCCAGTTTTGAAGAACACAGTTTTGAACCAATAGTCTTTAAAACCTCAATATGAGACGTGATGAGAATAGTTGTCTCGGTACACTGTCTTGATTGCACCATGTAAACCAACTGAATCCATCAGTGAATCTAAAGTTTCAAGGGTATTTTGAAGCATCATTTCAAGAGTCTAAATTCCTTCATAACAATGTGAGAATATGAGAAATCAAAAAGAAACATTCATAAAAATAATTTAATTTTGCAATTTTTACATTTTAGTTCTTCTAAATGAGTTGAAATGTAAATAAAATCATAGACAATTCCTTGCAAATTTATTCGTTTGCTTTGTGTAAACAGATATTGCTAACTTGTCAAGAAGATCTTCAAAGTCAGATGATTTCAGATCCCTCTGAAAAGTATGGTCACAGGAATTTCACGAATGCTAAGGATATCTTGTTAATTGAAATTTGGGGTGAGTTTAGAGGTAATCCTGGCAACGATACTAATTGAAGCTCTATGGTTCGTTTCCAGACTGACGTAATAAAATTAGTAATAAATTTCTTCGCTTTCAAACACTGAATTATGAGTCGTCAAATTTATATGACGTTTATGTTTGGAAGTCTACAGAGTCCCTGCTGGTCTGTAGCAGCGAATCTGGCTTATCAGACATACTTGGACAGGTGTCCAAGATAAACAGATGAAATAGACTTTACATGGTTTAATGCTTCTGTGTATGGCTTATTCCGTCAAAAGCGTATCTAATGATTTTATTTGCTCAAACGAAGTAATTGTGGTGTATGTTAAATCTCAGATCAAAGTTTATGTCAGTCAGATTTAGTAAAGAGACGGATACTATAGAACAGCAGTGAGACATCTATCTAAATTACACTGACTATGAAAAGGACTTTGACGGCGCTGACCGTAACAAAATTTTCTAACCATCCCAACACTACGGAATGCACTGAAGCCTTACCAAATTCATCCAACGTCTATATTATGACGCCACATCGTGCAAGATTCAAAACAACAGACTCAGAGATGCCTTAGAAATGAAGACAGGAATACTTTGGGCCGACAAGAAGACTTGATAAGACTTGGACTCCACGGACAATTTTTTTTATCACACAACCTCAACGTTTTGCAGGCAAAAAGCAGTGAGTCGGCAGAAGAACCAGAGGAGGAATCAATTCAAATGGACAAAGATAAGGCACCTCAACTGCTGAGGGAAACCGCTGCATGAATTGCGGAATGTGAATGAAGATTTGAAATATAAGGCAAGAAAATGGAATCCATGCGAATTTCCTGAATATATGGTACTAGTTGATTCTCTCTGTTGTTTTTGCAACTGGCTGACAGAAAAGAGAAAATGTGGTTTTGAAGAAGGATCCGAACTGGTATGCAAATATCTGCATTACTGAATTGGTTTAAATCATATAGAACTGTATGGTCTACTTCGTTTGATGATATGATAAAATGGTCAAAATGATAAATTGGATCAATGAGAATACGCTAGATGATTTGAACCTCAGTCACATCAACCATCGTTGATCATCATCAACTTTGAACTCTGTGTTTATTAAGTTGGCCGAAATCAGTCAATCAATCGAAATGATTCTCAGAGAAGTCAAACTCAAAGTTGATGATGATCAACGCTGGATGATGTGACTGAGGCTCAAATCATCTCGAGTATTCTCATTGGTCCAATATATGCCTGTCTTCTTGGTCTCATTCACAATTTTGTCTCATAATCCAGTCCACTACAATCAAGAATATCACTCGTGACATTAGGCAGAATTTTCAGTACATGATCAAATACAACGAGCCTGGCTTTCTGTCATAATTCTTGAACGAAGTCACAAGCTTAAAACCGCCTACGATTTTTCGTGGATTTAAAGGGTGTACTGCTGAAAGGCCTTGAAGCAGGATGAAATAACCTCTAATAATCCATGTCCCCAGTGGTTATGTGTATAATGGTAGTTATAGCTGAAATCTAAGCCTGTAGATACAATAATGAATAAAGTTTAAAAAAAATCTACAGCGGAATTAATACGCAGAATGAAGCCGTCACTGGGTGAGTCAAAATGGTTTAATTTAATGCCTCAAACTAATAATGCTAGTAGAATGTATGGTACTATTAAAATACATAAACCAGGTCACCCCATACGACCGATAGTAGACTTTAGGAATACCCTACTTATGAATTATCAAAACACTTAGCTCTAATAATATGCCCCATTAGAAATCGTTCAAACTCTAGACTAGCTAATTCATATGAGATGAAAAATAAACTAAATGACATTCAACTAGAGAATGATGAAACAATGGTTAGTTTTGATATAACTAGTCTTTATACTAACATACCAATCAACATGGCCTTAGAAGCAGTTAAAAACGAATAAACTGCAGATCCTAAACTCACTTATAGGAAGAGGCGACTCACTGAAGAAATTGTTTTAGCGATTCAGTTATGCCTCACATCTACTATCTTTAAATTCCAAAACAAAATATTCAGACAAACTGAAGGCGTAGCAATGGGATCACCAATATCCACAAGTAATGTGCAGATTACGAAAAGAAGGCGATTGATCATCTTAATGACAAGCCTTATGAAAAATTCAACGTGAATAAATCAAGGGCGATGTTAAATAAGCTGGAGGCTGAAACAATCAAAATATTATAATCAATGAAAGAGAAGCTCGGTGTTTCATTTGGTTTAGTCTGGCTCCAAAATGTTGCAGCCCCTGTAAATTTTATTGGTTATCAAAAATACACAAATCAGAAGTTTCATTACGTCCAGTAGTGGATTTTGCTAATTTCCCTACATACAAACTCTCTAAATACATTTATCGAATACTTACCTCAAATGAAATGAAAGTGGAGTATGGAGTGAAGAATTCGTATGAATTTAAGAGAAAAATAAATTTGAATCATATTGAAGAAGATGAGGTAATGGCAAGTTTCGATGTTTATTCATTATTCACGAATGTTCCTGTTAATGATTCTTTGAGTATTATATATAATTTATTTTGTTCAGACAAAGAACTTAGTGGTCGTTGTCCTTTAAATCCTAGCATTGTCTTCAATCCACGTTACTTACGTTCAGAGGGGTTCTTTATCATCAAACAGGAGGCATTGCTATGGGATCACCTGTATCTCCGCTAGTCGCCAATCTGTTTATGTTCTCATTAGAAACAAATGCATTTATGAGATGCCCTAGTCCCCAAAGATGTGGTTAAGATATGTGGATGATATCTTCGTCATAATCAAACGTAGTTTGTTAAATGAACTTTTTCACTTAATGAACAATATGTCAGAAACTATCAAGTTTTTCAAAGAGGTTGCATCCGATGAGAATGAGTTGGCGTTCCTGACTGTTTAGTAAAAAAAATTAGATGGCAAGTTTAAAATAAACATATTCAGAAACCCCACAAATTCAGATAGATACCTAGACTACTGTTCAGCTCACCTATTTACCACCAAAGTAACTGTGGCCAAGAATCTCATCAACAGAGCCAAACGTCTAGTTACTGAGGAGGAAGATATTAGCAAGGAACTAAATTGTTCAATCCACTCTTGAATCAAATAATTATCCTAAAGACTTCATAGAAAGATATTTAAAATGTGAAGATAAGGATGAATCGGAACCTGCTGCTGAGAATTGGGTTAGTACAGCGGTGGTTCCTTACCGCAAAGAAATATCCGATGAAATAAAGCGAATCCTTAACGATCATAACATAAGAGTGCATTTTCGTGCAACTAACACCTTACGCTCATTACTGGTGAAGGTTTAGGATAAAATAGAACATGAAAACCAGCAGAATTGTGTATACGAGATCAATTGTGGGGATTGTAACGCCGTATATTTAGGAGAAACTTCCAGACAGGTAAATATAAGAGTGAAAGAGCATAAACAATGTCCAAAGGTGGTTTCAAAGACCTCTGCAGACTTGAAGAAGCTAGAAAACAACTCAGCGATTGCACTACATTCAACAGAAACGTGACACAAAATCGACTTTGATAAGACTAAGGTTTTACAGAAAGGTTTTGGTTCATATCAAGAAAGGCTGACTGCAGAAATCCTACATATATGGGTGAATCCCAACCGTTTGAACAGACGTGAAGGTGTGGTGTTAGCTGATGCATGGCAAATCCTGACTAATAAATAAAATTGGATATTTATCAACAGCTAGTCACACTTGGTCAAATTCCCGATCATCTACGTCTCCTGATGGATAGAATAACAAATATTTTATGACTGTTCACCCCGACACACACCATTGTATACTGCATATGCACACATATTATAAGAAAATAGACTAATTTTGAAGGTCTGTGGTCAAATTTTGATCACAATTCATGCAATCATGTACATCCCCGCGACAACAGGTATGCTTATTTTCTATGTTAAGTGATTGAATGCAATTCAAATTGTCTTGCATTAGTCAATCTTCTGAATCAGGTGATCGCCTTGCGAAATTGTTGGATCGAATTCAGTCAGCACCAAGGCAGTAAGTTCCAAGCCAACATGATACCGCCTCCTGCTATATCATCAATAACTGCTTGGCCGTCTTTTTTTAACTAAAAAGATCACCTGATAATAAGAATCAAATAGCATACCTTCCTCCAAAATCACTTTCTTAAGGCCGAGTATCACTAAACCAAATTCTGAGTGGTTTGAATTGATTCAAGACTCCGAAATAGGTTTCATTGAGTCCATCGTTGTAATGAGTACGACTCAAAGTGAGCGCAGTGACCATTTAGTGTTGAGAATCATTCAATCTGGGTGAAAAGCACTACTGTTTTAAGTGAGTAGTTTCTCACATCAGTGAGTAATAACACCGCCATGTGTTCAATAATCCGCATGAGTATTATTGACCGTCTCAAATATATTCCATGAGCATCAGAAGAAAATGAAACAGGGAAATGTTTGTATTTGTAGAATAAAATGCGACACAAATCCTGAGACTAGATCTTTGTTTACAGAAAGAAACGGTTTATCCTGCTTAAATATGGCATAATAGGAACTGCTTTCTTGTGTGATTGATTTAACCCTTTACCTAGCCTGACTTTCCTTCGACTCCTTGTTTTCTCCTTGACTTTCTTCTTTATTCTCTGCATTATCTTGTATCATTTCTAAAGTACTTTGCTTCATTCAGTTTACGAGTGTGTGAAGTGAGTGATATATCGCTTCAGTATGCTGACTTGCCTGTACTCGCTTTCGGGCAAATTTATGCTTTAGTCTCCGAAGAGGATGCAAACGCACCAATGACTGAAAAAATTCAAAGCTCTTAAGGTTAAACTTGGCATTTAGACTTTAATCTATCCATAATTTGTCTCTGTTCTACCTGGAAACAAACCTGATAACTCCGTAATCAGTCTGATCTAACCCTAACCAGTCCTTAGCTAAAGACTAAGCCTAATCTTCCTAAAACCCAACCTAGATCCTACCAGATATCCGTTTAATATTATAACACTTCATTAACCATTCTTTTATGACTATGGTGGGATTTACAAGCTTCAATAGCTTCCTGAGTGAGCGTTCTAAAGAAATTGGTACGGCCAGTGCCTAAAGTTTGACTTCGCCTTACGCGTCACTTCACCTCATTCAAGAGTTGTTTTCAGCGCTTTCTATCCCATTAAGTAGCATGTATGCAGCTGAGGCGTAACTTAATTTCACTCTACCCAGTTTTTCTCAATAATTCTATTCAAAATATGCCTCTTTCTTTGCAAATCTTATCACACACTCCCTTCATTTGCCTAGATTTGTATATCTGTAATTGTTTAATGCTTTGTTGCATCTGCACTATGACGTAATAGATTCCTTTGTATTTAGATGTCGACTTCCATCATGATTCAGAGGTGTGATTGTTTATGTGGAGTAATCGGCTAGTGAGTTCTACATGTCAATGAATACATAGAAACCCTATTTACAAGATTTTATTTATGGTTTTCAAGCTGAATATACATATATATAATCACAAACTTCTGGAAGTTAATTGAAGCGTTCAACTTTATAAGGCAATTTTTTACTATGAAACTTTCGCTTATATAGAGTAAGTAGTAAGAGGATAACAAATAATACAAACAGTGTTATTATTAGTGGTAGTACTTTTCGAACATGTTCTCCTAGTAAAACTGCCACCGTAGATGCACGTTAGAGGTAACATAAGAAAGAAATATATCAACCAATAATTGCATTAAATGGCGTGTTGTCCCATAGATGAGTGCCTACTCAGCTGCAGGATAGATTCTGTTGACTATTCTTTCAATAATATCACCTTTGAAAGCGAATTCTATGAAGATAGCCACTTTCTCCTCCATGATTTGTTGGCATTTAAAGCTTCACTTTTTCTGTACTTGTTAGTGAAGTTCTGAGAGTAACCGTTATTTTTCAACATCTTTTCGAGAATTGGAGATTCTTGCTTTAATTCCTGTCGAGAGCATATTCTCCTCACTGTCTAAGATAGAGTTTTCACTAGTGCTCGTTTGTGGTTATGTGGACAAAACGTGATGAAATTTAAGTATTTTGCACTGCATGCAGGATTTCAGTGAACTGGATCGGGATCTCTGGAGGTGACCATAATTCAGTCATCGCATGGTGATATAAAAGTCATGTTCAACAAAGTAGATATTTGCATGTGCGTCATCGGATGGTCCAAACAGGTAAATGTATAACTTTAATTACTGCATAATACAAATGTGTCATCGACATATTGACAATAATTAGCTGTTTGATTGATTGGAGGCTTCCCATTTATTCACTCAGGATTCGATAGGAAGAGGTTAGAATCCTACTGGTTGATAAATATGATACTACCACAATGCTCAAGTTCTTCACATGTATTAATGTGAGTTAGGGAAGAAAGGCACTTTCACTTGAGAAATACATTCACACCCTTGTCAATGACATGACATGTATTGAATTTGATTTCTCTGAGAATCATTTCGATTGATTGACTGATTTCGGCCAACCTAATAAACACAGGGTTCAAACTTGATGATGATCAATGACGGATGATGTGACTGAGGCTAAAATCTACTAGCGTATTCTCATTGGTCCAATGTATGTCTGTCTTCTTGTTCTCACTCTCAATTTTTGTCGCATAATCCAGTCAACTACAATCAGGAATATCGCTCGTGATAGAAGGCAACATTTTCAGTACATGATTAAATACAACGAGCCCGGCTTTCTATCATAATTCTTGAACCAAGTCACAACCCTGGAACTGCCTACAATTTCTCGTGTATTCAAAGGGTGTACTGCTGAAAAGCCTAGAAGCAGGATAAAATAATATCTGATATCCCTTGTTTTTCAATGTTTTTGTGACTAATGTTGGTTCGAGGTGAAATCCAACTTGAACCCAGGATCTACTGATTACAGAGAGCGCTCTCAAGACATTCAGCCGGTGAGACATAATCCAACGGTCAATGAATTCCAACTTCTAACGATTCTAGATTTACTACAGGATTTCATCATTAGCTGACATTAGTAATCGAACCATAGGAAAACGTGGGAGTACTGGACAGCTCGTAAATATTCACATCAAATTGAACACCAATTTATCCTTTAATCCCGCCTCCATTTCAATGACAATCTAGGTGATTATTTTGATAATTTTAAATTGCGTGTGTATGTATCTGTTCATTACACTTGTACAGCTTTTGAAATTGAAATATCCGAGGTGATGTCTTTGTTAATCTTCTCGGTTTTGTCCACAAAGATTTATCAGATAAGTGAACTTTCAGTTAACACAAATTAAACGATTAAACAATCTCTCCTTCTGTAAGGTAATTAGCCATAAGCCGGGTCCTCACTCAGGCTAAGTTCTGTTTATAGTAACATGTCTTTGCAAAGGCGCAATGCAGTACAACGTCTATTTACCTTAGAAATATTAATTTTTCGCTTGTTATCAAACAATTACTCGAATGAATATGAATCTTGATCCTCGGTGTTTCTGTTTTTAACGGGGATCGAATATTTAGGCGAACAGGAAACATCTGAACGTATTTTTCTTATCGACCACTTGTATGAGTGGAGTGGAAACACTGCTTCCGTCTTCGAAATAACAAACATAGTACACCGATTGAGTTAAGAGATAGATACGACTGCAACGAGTAAGTGGAGATTGGCGACAAAGTAGGAGCTGAATGTTTCATGTCGCCTCACTCATTTATTTTTTTAATCTTAAATGATGTTTGGGGATTTTGTGAGTATCGAAGCGAATGCGATTCACTTCTCCAGCCTCATTAAGTACATGGTAAACCAGCGATTATGCAATCTCAACATTATTGTCATAGTCACTTGAAATCCATCAAGCAAAATACTCACTGACAAAATTCCTGAGGTTTCTGATACCATTTATGTAACTTATTTCATATCACGGTGAATGTATGGACTATCACATAGCAATACTTCCATTCTGATGAGTGTCAGTAAAGCAGAAAGCTCGTCTCAGGACGTATTCACTGAATAGTCCAAACATCTTCAGTTTTCTGCCACCAGCTAACTCCTAGCTAAATTACAACCCATAGATATAGAGACTGGTCAGTTGATATCGGGAGTATTCAATCTTATTATTCAAAAGAACGAGTCTATATATCCCACTGACACTATATTTCAAATATAAACTGAAAATTCCATTATGCGTGAATTTTGTTTTGATAAAGTCTCACAGTGTTATACAGTAATGTTTACTGATGACGTTTCGAGCACAATTTATTGCTCATAATCATATCAAGGTAATCACACGACTTCCTAAATTCATTTATATAGTTCCATTGTTTTTCTCTTGATTTTCACTTGATTTGATTGGTAATAGTATTTTCCATATTTCAGGTATGAGTGACGAGTCATTCCTATTGCATGTGTTGGGTGTAGACTCGATGAACAAGGATTCAGTAATCAACCTCTCTCTCCACCTACCTAGATTACTTTTTAGAATTTTAACCCTCTCCCACCCTATTGTGTGGTTGTGTGTTAGCGCATGCATTGCAATTGCTGAGCTTTTTTCTAAATTATTTATCTTCTCGGGGTCAACCATTCTTACCTTAGCTAAATTTTTATGCTCTGACAATCTGACTACCCCTGACCTACTAGTTTGACCTATGTAGTTGACCTCACAGTCATTGCATGGTATTTTGTAAATAATATTATTTTGTCTAATTGGGTCAACTGGGTCCTTTAACCTACAGAGCTTGTCCCTGAGTGAGTTTGTAGGTTTAAATGCCACCCTAATTCCTATTTTATTCAGAATCCTACGTAGTGTCTCAGATGTCCCCTCTTTATATGGTATAACTGTGGATGACTTATATTCTTTCTTATTTATGTTATTATTACTAGTTTCACAATTATTTTTATTTTGTTTTTGGCCTTTAGTGATCTTCCTAATGAATTTTATAGGATAGTTATTCAACACCAACGCTTCTTCTATCTGTTTTAATTCATCATTTAGATCGTTTTTTGTGCTACTTAGTGCCACTGCTCGGTTTGTTAAACATTTAACTAAGCCTGCCTTAACAGTTAAAGGATGAGACGAATTAAAGTCTAAATATCTATTAGAATGCGTTGGTTTTCTATAAACACTAGTGTGTAGTTTGCCTTCTTCTATTCTTTTTATCTTACAATCTAACATAGCTAATTCTCCTTGTTCATTTTCTGATTCAAATGTGAATTTTATTCCCTCAACTTGTGAGTTTATGTGTGTCAAGAAGCTAGAGATGTGTTCTGTTTTTAACACTGTGAAAGTGTCATCCACATATCTCCACCATATTTTCGGAGTAGGGTTAAATGTATTGAGGGCACTATTTTCCCAGCTGTCCATAAATATGTCTGCTACGATAGGGGATATTGGTGATCCCATTGCTACACCTTCTGTTTGTCTATATATTTTGCCTTGGAACTTAAAGATAGTAGATGTGAGGCATAACTGAATCCCTAAAATAATTTCTTCAATGGACAGCTTTGTCCTATGACTGAGTTCCGGATCCGCAGTTAATTCTTTTTTAACTGCTTCTAAGGCCATATTAACTGGTATATTAGTATAAAGACCAGTTATATCAAAACTAACCATTGTTTCATCATTCGCTAGTTGAATGTCATTTAGTTTATTTTTCATCTCATATGAATTAGTTAATCTAGAGTTTGAACGATTTCTAATGGGGCATAGTATTAGAGCTAAGTGTTTTGATAATTCATACGTGGGGGTATTTCTAAAATCTACTATTGGTCTTATGGGGTTACCTGGCTTATGTATTTTTATAGTACCATATATTCTACTAGCATTATTAGTTTTAGGCATTAAATTAAACCATTTAGACTCACCCAGTGATGGCTTCATTCTGCGTATTAGTTCCGCTGTAGATTTCTTAACCTTATTCATTATTGTATCTACAGGCTTCTTAATTTCCTCATATGGACCCGTTTGAATATGTTCAGTAACTTTTTTGATGTAGTCAGATTTATCTAAAACTACGGTGGCGTTTCCTTTGTCAGCTTTTGCGATGACAATGTTTTTATCCTGTTTAAGACTAATTAAAGCTTCCCTTTCCGATTTTGTTAAGTTTGATTTTGTTTTCTTTTGATTTTTTAGGGTTAATGCACATTGTGCTCGAACCTCTTCTGCTGTAGTCTTATCTATTGAGTTTAGTGCTGCTTCTATGTTAGGAATGACGTCCTCTGGTTTTAATTTATTAACTGTTACGTTGAAGTTTAGTCCTTTTTCAAGTACTTTTATCTCATTAGAGTTTAGTTCCCTTGATGAGAGGTTGATCACCCACTTTGTTCTGTCGATAGAGGATGAAGCATTGATATCAGTTTCATTTGTTGTGTTCTTTTCTTCTATTAGTTTGTTGAATTTTTTTTTTTTTTTTTTTTTTGATTTTCTTAATGCGGATTCTCTAGCTTTGTTGGATGTTTCAATAACAATTATATAATCTTTGTCATTGATCATACATTTGAGTTTGTGTTTGAGTTTTTCAATTTGATTTCGTACATTATTTAGTTTTACAGTAACTCGATGTAATTCTTCTCTTAGACATAATTTACTGACATGTTCTGCGGCTGATGTTATTTTGTTTGAAGTAATTGGAGTACGTAGACGTAAATATTTTGGAATTATATGGCTTTTTAAGCATCGACTGTTAAAAATCCGATGATTTGTAAATCTTGCTTCAGTTTGACTAAGTCGTGTGAGTTTGTTGATAAGCTTCCTAGTAGGAAGACCATATGTATCATTGATATAAGAATAAAACTTGTGCACTGTGGTAGAGTGTAATTCCATTATGGGTAAATTTTGTTTTGATAAAGTCTCACAGTGTTATACAGTAATGTTTACTGATGACGTTTCGAGCACAATTTATTGCTCATAATCATATCAAGGTAATCACACGACTTCCTAAATTCATTTATATAGTTCCATTGTTTTTCTCTTGATTTTCACTTGATTTGATTGGTAATAGTATTTTCCATATTTCAGGTATGAGTGACGAGTCATTCCTATTGCATGTGTTGGGTGTAGACTCGATGAACAAGGATTCAGTAATCAACCTCTCTCTCCACCTACCTAGATTACTTTTTAGAATTTTAACCCTCTCCCACCCTATTGTGTGGTTGTGTGTTAGCGCATGCATTGCAATTGCTGAGCTTTTTTCTAAATTATTTATTTTCTCGGGGTCAACCATTCTTACCTTATCTAAATAAAATAGGAATTAGGGTGGCAGTTAAACCTACAAACTCACTCAGGGACAAGCTCTGTAGGTTAAAGGACCCAGTTGACCCAATTAGACAAAATAATATTATTTACAAAATACCATGCAATGACTGTGAGGTCAACTACATAGGTCAAACTAGTAGGTCAGGGGTAGTCAGATTGTCAGAGCATAAAAATTTAGCTAAGGTAAGAATGGTTGACCCCGAGAAAATAAATAATTTAGAAAAAAGCTCAGCAATTGCAATGCATGCGCTAACACACAACCACACAATAGGGTGGGAGAGGGTTAAAAATCTAAAAAGTAATCTAGGTAGGTGGAGAGAGAGGTTGATTACTGAATCCTTGTTCATCGAGTCTACACCCAACACATGCAATAGGAATGACTCGTCACTCATACCTGAAATATGGAAAATACTATTACCAATCAAATCAAGTGAAAATCAAGAGAAAAACAATGGAACTATATAAATGAATTTAGGAAGTCGTGTGATTACCTTGATATGATTATGAGCAATAAATTGTGCTCGAAACGTCATCAGTAAACATTACTGTATAACACTGTGAGACTTTATCAAAACAAAATTTACCCATAATGGAATTACACTCTACCACAGTGCACAAGTTTTATTCTTATATCAATGATAAACTGAAAATATACGTTGAATGAAAGGGTCTACCGCAAATATCCTGGTAGAATTCAGAGCAAGCAGGAGTGAAAATTACTGGACGACAGACCGGTTAGTGGAATGGAAGTTGTGGAAA
The DNA here is from genome assembly GCA_944472135.2 of Trichobilharzia regenti. NCBI lineage: Eukaryota > Metazoa > Platyhelminthes > Trematoda > Strigeidida > Schistosomatidae > Trichobilharzia > Trichobilharzia regenti. Next base: position 42,617,240 of record OX235264.1, on the reverse strand, counting down.
ACAGACGTAGAATGATCTCAACAATATTTTAACGGTAGGGCGGTAGTATGTATGCGCATTTACATAACGTATCTTTCATAACACAGTGACATTGAGAAATCAAATCAACCATCATGGAATGATTGACACCATGGTGACTGAAGCCATTACATCACTAGACCTCCTAACCACTATGTCGATTACTTCACTGCTTTGTGTTCACTCAATTGTTTGTGTGCCCAGAGGTCACTGAGATGTGTGATCATACAGAGAAAAATCTATGGAGAAACAACTCACTCTCACAAACATGAACATACATGAAAGTCTGTGCATTAACTCTATGTTGAATTACATTCCATCATTTGGAAGGCATTCGTCAAAATTGGCTTACACGATGTGTGGCAACCTCAAACCATTCGAGTCAGTCACACAAATACAGTCAAGTCTATCAATCAACTCATTATTTCCAATCAACATGTAATCACATATTATTTATTTGCAAATCTACACTGGAATCCATCCTCTTTTATCGTCATCATTTTCAAGTCAGTAGTAATCTGCAAGTGCAAGTCGCCATCAGATTGTCTTGCTATCAATGCGATTTGTGCTCAAAATGTTTGTTGGGACAAAAATCATGTGCTTGGAGAAAGGCAGATGATAATACTGAAGTCAATTGGGAGGAACGCGATTACACAAACAATAACAAAAACAAGTGTGGTGGAAGCAGTGGTAGTGTTACATGAGCTACTGACAAGATTTATCATAATCATCAATCAGTCTGCTTTGGCGGTAGTGTCAGTTCAAGTAGGAGAAGAATGAACCGTGGAAACTGTCGAGTGGGACATGTGGAAAATCGAATCGACTGATTCAGTGTAGAGTCTCTTTTCAACAAATTTATCATCAATCTGTACAATCGTATAAATAAAAGACTTTTAGAAAATGATTATATGAATCGTGACAATGAATAATTTTTGTATACTTTATAAAATAGTTCATGAAATGAATACATCTCAAACGAGGGTGTAGAAATGATAAGTTTAGTTAGTAAGTTATCAAAATATTACACAACAAGCTGATAATTGTGTGATAAAAAACAATATTTCAAAACGTATAGTGAATTAGATAAATCCATAAAGGTGACAAGTGAGATACTACTGGGAATTTTTCATAGTGTGAATAATCACAGCACCAATTGATGTTATAATGTAGGCTGATATACAAATTTAATAAACCACACAGAAAATAAATACGGCCAAAATATGCGTGGAGATAGTCGAATTTCGCCACAGGCAGATTAAGACCATGACAGTTGGAGGGGTTGAACAAACTTTTACTTTATACAGAGGCGACTAGTATTGACCAGATGTTGTTTTATCGCGCTGCTTATAGCTCAACCTTTTCGTAACCACGCAGGATAGTGTTTGTGGACCCTCTTAAACAAAACCCGAAGAAATATACATGTAAAGCAAAATTAATAGAAATTGAAGAAATATTTCAGCGTAACAAAAAGATGAATAACATTGAAGCATGCATCTTCTGAACTCAGTGGTGAGTACTCTCGCCGACCATGCACATGGCCCGAGGTTCGATCCCTGACAATGACGCACACCTGATATCTATGGTCGGCCTGCAAAATTTGGGCTACCGATATTCATGCTGAAAATTCCATACTGTACCAAAAATACAGTGTGGAATCAAGCTGTAATCAAAAATCAAAAATAAAAACAAAAATAGAAAATACAAATAAATAAATTGACATATTTCTTATCATATTCTTTGCAATAAAATTAGTGTTACCATGGAACTAAGTGATTTGATTTGGTAGAAGAAGAAGAAGAAGAAGGGGAAGGTGGAGGAAGACAATAACATGACAAATGTTAGAGTGAAACTTGGGTACATTTGATGTTATTCTCTATCACATATTGATAATTGAAACCTTTAGCTTAAGCGATGGCTGACTTATTATTAATGCTGCTAATGCACACACTCTCGTGCAGAAGACAGTTGGACAGGATTTCATTCAACCGACTGTAAATACTCTTGTAGGAGAGAGTTAGCTTGGTCTTTCTTGTATATTTTTATTTATTAAGTGAGTTGTTTTCAGAAGTGGTAGAAAACGATGCATTTTGCTTTAATTTTCTCAGATAATAATCACTTCAATTTGACCTTATTTGATGATTCATCGTGAATTAGGACTTTGAGTGTTTACAGATGAGATGGTTTAGCGTCACTGAAGTTTATTTAGTGAAGATTTTTAGGTGAATATATGGACATTCCTTTTAATGCGTTACGGGCAGATGTGAGTGGATTCATGTAGGAACAATCATACTGACTGACTGCAGTTAGAGAACCACTGGAAACCACCAGGGAGCACTGGACAGCTGGCTCGTTCTTTTCAGTACTCATCCGCAGTATACAGACATGACCTTGCTGACAAGGGTCGAATCTAGTTTAAAAGTCAAGCTCGTTATCCATTCAGCCACATGGACGGATATCATTGGCCCATCACTTCCAATTTCTGCCAGTCGTTCATATAAATGATGCCACCACCAGCCACTGTCATCGTGAGTATCTGTCCTCATGACCAAGTTGATGGATCCTACTGATCACGCCTCACCATTGGAATTTCAGTTAATTTTATTCCTCAGGCAGTCACTAGCGAGACACAGAATCACTTTCAAACGTTACTTCGTCGGAATTGGATTGATTTCAAGTCTGGCCACGAAGTGACCTCAGTTATAGTGACGCAGAAGTGCAGTGTTCAAGTTGCCACACTTTACAGCAGTACAGATATCGAAGTGACAAAAAGTAAGATAATACTGAAATAAGTAAAGAGGAAACTGTTTTAGAGGAAAGAAATGATTACTGCTTTAATAATAAGAAGCAGACATCATGTTTGCTCTAATATGATCGATTTTTACGCATATCAGTTACTCATTTCTATGATTATGAAGGCATCTCTTGTCAGCCTATGCAAAATGACGACTTCCTCTGAAGTCAAACATGTGTAACCAATACAGAGCTTCCACGATTTTGCAATGGTTCATTTGAAAAAAGGTCAGTGTGCGAAATTCTATCCTCATATATAGCTGTGAGACATAACTTTTGAAAGTAGAAGATATGAAAAGGCTGGGTGCTGTTGATCACAGTTGTACTTATTCCATCTCCCATATTAAGTGTCATAATATGGTGAGTAGTATTGAGGTTAGACATTGAGTGCTAGGCAAGAGGGTTAAGTCAATCGATGAGATTATGACGGTAAATCGATCGAGTTGTCTGAGACATGCGTTACACTTGCTGAGTCACCGCCTTTTTCGATGAGCAATGTTAATCAACAGAGAATTAATCTGGGAAAGTTAGATGTGGTCAAACTGAGACTTGATGTCAATCCACCAAGCCTTTGACAGTTTATTCGAGCAACGTAGGAGGGTGTTGACTGCATGGTTGAGGTTCGTGCAATGATCTATGGTGAAACTAAGTTAGTCAATCAGTCGATCTGCAAACAGTCTTGAATGCTGAGTTGAAACTCGACATCGACCTACTTTTCAGTTAAATTAATTCGCCATCATGAATTACTGACACAAACAGAACTAGCTTTCGTGAACTCCTTAACCGCAACACGCTTCAAATATTCTACTACTTTCTTGCAATTTTATTTTACGCACAAGTTGATTTCGGTATTTCTGTAAAACTCTGAACTAGCTGTGACAGTTTACTGAAATGCGAATCACCACCATTCTTCTGTCTCTTATATATTTATTATGAAATTGATAGCTATTATGTTGTGACAGTGCATACAGAAATACACGACTTTACATAAAGACCATGTCACAAGAAGAATTGGGAACAGGCTGCCACAGACTTTTATCAGTAACTGACTTATATGGCTCCGTACCGAATATCAGATGGCCGTCTAGCTATGAAGGATAATCATTAAGGAATTCTGATAGAAAGAAAGGGAGAAGGAATGAACACATGCTGAGGAAACCACCGAGTGTTTTTGTGCTCCAGGCTTGTTTTTAACTGGAGCTGAATGGGAAATGATGAGTTAGGTGTAAGTTAGCCCATGAATGACATTAAAGAAGATCGTGTGATAGGGAGATGAGAGCTTATTGGTCAATCGTATTATCAACTAAAGATGACTGTCGAAAACAGAGTTAAATGAAGATGTCGCTTTGAAACTCTATGTTCCACTGGTAAACTGACACTACTGTTGGGAGTATATATTTTATTCTGACGATTTAGACTTATCTATCACCTTCACAGTAGTATTACTAGTTAATGGTAGATAATCTTCTTTCGAGTGCTCGACTATATTCAGCTTATGCCTTAAAAGATGTTTACAGAGCATATTATCTAATGTTGTGCGGTTAGGTGAGAAATGACAAGGCAGAGTGTATACTATGACAAATTTCAGACGTAATCCACGTAGGAGTAGAACATCCTTAGTGTTGATATTCAAATACGTGTGAGAGGAAAGCAATTCACTCAACCAGCAAAAACCCTCTTTGTCTTCGAC